>JAIGNY010000756.1:0-45150 GCA_020152595.1 Chiridota heheva | reverse complement strand
AGTTCAACATCCTTTGAAGGATTTTGAGCTTATGCGACGCTACCTCAAAATCCTGATTTTGACAATCCGATAAAATGTAGCATATATATAATAACATTGGCTTGGGAAATACCACCAAATATCTCCGATTTAAATAAAACTATGTTTTCATTGGCTGGAGTGTTAAAATACTGTCTGGCACATATGCTAATTGAGTTTGATGTCCCGTTTGGGATTTGTCCCACACTATAACTAAATTAGAGTATAGCTTTCGTATAAACTGATAGCTCATTTGGGTTATAACTTGCACTAAACTAGACATCAATAATGTTGAAGCTCGACCCATAACAATGCAAGAATAATTGATTGCTTTTATTGATTTTATTTTTGTCATACCTGATACTTGAATGTTTTTTAAAGTTTTATTTGAAGTCTAATCCATTTTGGGGCAATTATTCATCATGTTAAAAATCCAAGAGTTTCAACTTCCCTGTATGAGTTGTGTTCAATTTGTTTGTTTGGGTTTAATGGCACCTTAACAGTCAGGTCATATGTGCCAAATGAGGTTAGTTGTGAATGACTGTCAGATGCCTGAAAAAATTATGCTTCTAACAAAAGCTATGTAACATTCAATGCATGGTGCCATCATGTCTCGCTCGATTACTGACCTTGGAGAGGTCACAGGTCAATTCCACCACAACTATGGTTAGAAAATACATTTTGTAAAAATAAGAACATTTCTAACATTTACATATTAATCTTAATACTATGTTAAGTTAATTTCATTTGGCCAGAACTGAAAAAAGATTTCCTCTAATAATCTACAACATAATACCCCCATTAAAATGCAGTGTTTTGAACTTTGACCATACTTTGGAGAGCTCGTCAGACAATTTTACTGAGTAAAAGGAGCCCAGTAAATACTTTGATAAAAGTAACTAAAATCACCGTAAAAACAAGTTTTGAAGACATGAATGGGCTTTAAACATCATAAATAAGCATTGTGGGTGAAAAAAGGGTAAAATGGATTCGTTTTCACAAAGGTCTTAAAACTGAGATTTTCCTGTTTTAACACAAGGCTTAAAACAGTACAGCAGGGTATACGTTTTTGTCCTACCCTCGGACCACCAGCCATCACTGAGAGCAGCCATACTAACACGGCTGGCATCAGTCCGACCAAAGAGCTTTCACCCAATGAGTGGAAACAATAGTGGTAAATTTATATCCTAACTGGTAAATGCAAGACAAAAATTCATGGAAAATAAATGGTATTAATGGAAAGGGAATGCACACCACCAGGGCTCAATCATTTACATTACAAGTGATGAAATGACTTATGAGAAACTTCATTGAAGAAAATATGTAAGGAACATACCAAAAGCAATCCTGCAAAATAATTTAAAACAAAAATTCATTTTCAATAATCCTGATGAGAATCCAAGCACTCTCAACAAAGTTAAGTAGGCCAAAACCGCCATAAAATATAGGTCCACAATTAGCATTTTGATTTGACTAGCCCATCGGGCATCACTGCTCTACTTTCAACTAGCCCGATTTAATTTTGTACCAGCCCAACTTTTTACAGTATTATTTAATCTTGTGATCTTATTGTTACTTTTCCGCTGCATTTTCATGACACCCACCCACTGGCAGTTCAACAACATCAACAGCCATTGTCTCACCAAAGTTATTATTATATTTTAGGCAAAATAAATGATACATCATAGACCAAATTAAATGTAAAGTCAACTCATTCAGATGTATTTTGTATCTTGATTGTATTACTGAATAAATCAACCATGCAATTAAAGAATGTTTCATTAACAATGATTTGTTGATATCATTTACACGAAAGAGCTTGAACAAAGAAAGTATGGAAAATGTTGTTTTTCAATAATGTTCAGTACGAGAAGCTTCCCCAAAATAGCCCTATAAATACATGCGACCAAGTTTTCCTATTCTGTAAATCAAGAGAAACATTCCACTTTCATGCTTTTAATATTTACAATATAGTTTCAAAGTCGCCATTACTTTGTGGTTGTAAAATTTATTTATAAAAGCATTGGGATATGTAGGTCACTTATTCACTACCGGTATCTATAATATTACACGGACTTACTGTCTTTTCACATAATGTACATACAGCGCAATCAGCATTCCCGTTAGCACAGCTAGAGCTGAGCTTATTAACATAATCACACCAAAATTGATAAGCCTGATTTGTTACAATATAACTGTCCATCTGTAAAGACCTGTCATGTTCATGCTAAATAAGGAAGTTTCAGGATGTTAACAATAAGTCTGTGGAAGATTTTAGCAGGAAAAACTTACGATACACGTGGAAGTGCATTTATGATATTAAGCTTCAGCCTATAGGTTGGGCAGTCAGGCTTTGACTTTACTATGGTTAATTGTATACATAAAACATTGAGGCAAAATTTCAAATGCCTGGTACAAAATGCTGACGATTGGGTCACGGCAACATGATTTTTTTCAAAACAACATCATCACACTTAATAACCTCATGAATTAGCATTGTTCAAGGCCATTAAAAAAAAAAAAAATGTTGTAAAATGAAAATCCCCCGTAATATCATAATTATCAGTATTACTTTGTATGAAAAAAAATTCAATTGCAGGCGCAACTAAGAAGAACACAATTAAGGCCCCGTATCGAACATTTACTTACATCTCCCCGAATAAGTCAAGTATTAAAGCACTCCACATATGTGCAAAGAAGTTGCACGATTATATTTAGATCAGGGGAAATCCATTGATAAATTACGTTCCCGAACACACAATTAATGAATGTGCATGCCCCAAACCCTAGTCTCTGGATCTGGCAACAAACTTTTTTGCAAACACCGTGAGTGTATACATTCTTGTTATATTTAACACCAACAGTGCGTGAATATGTATACAGAAATTTGTACGTGTATGAATGATCGGTAACAACTCCCAGCTTACACAATCCAATGTGCATTCACCAACCCAACAAAACTTTATCCTTAGATCCCATCTTAGATCCCTTGTAGAAATTTGAGTCCGAATTTGATCAGTTCATATAGTCAGATTTTAAGCAGAATTACATTTTCTGACCCATATTCACCAATATTGACTACCTTCTGAGTAAAATCTGACTCAATTCTGATTGAAATCTGACTCGATTCTATATTAAATCCGACTTGAAGTATTTTTGTTTTAAATCTTACTAGAATCTTACTCAAAACTGACTATATATTCTTTCTGCAGGAATTCTTATTCAGAAACTGACTCAACCATTCTAAAAACTGACTCAACCAGTCTAAAATCTGACTCAAATTTGACCTGGGTCTGACTTGATAAAAAACTGACTGGAATCATACTCAAATCTGATTAGATTTTTGCATAAGCGATGTTTGCTTTGGACTGAAACTTTTTTTGTGCCGTTTTCCAGTGAACATATGAAAAAAACAAGGACTTAGTTTATTTTTGGTCAATTTGGTAACTTGGACATTTTTTGGTAAGTAAAAGCCTTTTGAGTCAATTTAACTTGGCAGGTTTAGTTAACAGGTACTTGATGAAATTATGATTGACAATTATTTTCAGCTTAGCTTTTCAGTACATATACTGCAGATTTTTAATTTTACTAAAATTCTGTGGATGAGCAGTTGGATCCAGCACAACTGAGTGGAGGAGGGGTTACAAGAATCACATCCAGGCCTACATGTTTCAACATTTCCTGGTATTTTGGAAAATCTGTAAAATAAGGTTATGATATTTTTTAACATAATTTGAAAAGCAAACTAGAGTTTTTTTTTAAAACAGTCAGATATGAACAATTTGGGGCCAGAAAATCAAGATTAATGTGATAAGCAGAAAGTTCAGAGGATACAGATATATCCAGACTTAAGAAAACTGACAGCATCAATGATGGTGTCATGTTCAGAAATGGTGGTGGTATCAAACTCAAAACGTGCATGTAATTTACATGCGCATATTTCTATTTCATAACAAATGCACATAAGAAATGACCACAATTTTCATATTATTAAGTTCCGAATATGCTTTTTGTGAATTATGAACTAGGCACTACACTACTGATATCATCTCATACCAGAATATACCGCTAACACTGGACATCGCAAGCTATATACCATTATGACTACAAGTTCATTTGCTTTTCAAAAGAATAAGGAATGTATCAGTTTCATATCTTGAGCAGAACACAAATTTACATCACACATCATCTGCCCTAGCTGTGACTAGGTAACAACACAGAATAGGATGTTTGGTTTTACCAGGAAATGTTACTGAAATTAAACTGCAGATAAATTAACTTCTCATCACTCCACACCATCCCACCAAGCATCAACTTAAAATCAACAATGGTTTTTCCAGTAAAAAGGAAGATGCACACTTTTCTCTTTTTAAACAATTATTTGACCTGACCTTTAAAGGTACATAACCCTCTTATAGGGGGACACATTTGTCATCATTCCACACCATCCTACCAAGCATAAACCCAAGATCAGTTACTGTTAGCCCAGCAAAGGAGACACAAGATTTCTTCTTTTAATCACTTATCTCTGACCTTTAGGGTATATGACCTCTTATTGGAAGGACAAACTTGTCATCATTCCACACCATCCTACCAGGCATCAACCAAAGATCAGTTACTGTTTCCCAGCACAGGACATGCACAATTTCCTCTTTTAATCACTTATTTGACCTCTGACCTTTGAGTTACATGACCCCTCTTATAGGGGACAAACTTGTCATCATTCTACACCATCATACCAAGCATAATTCTAAGATCAGTTACTGTTTCCCCAGTAAAGGAGACACAAGATTGTATCTTTTAATCACTTATTTGACCGCTGACCTTTAAAGTACAGGACCTCTGACCTATAAGGTACAGGACCTCTGACCTTTAAGATACATGACTCCTGACCTTTAAGGTACAGGATCTCTGACCTTTAAGATACATGACCTAACCTTTAAGGTACATGACCTCTGACCTTTAAGGTACATGACCTCTGACATTTAAGATACATGACCCTTCTTATAGGGGGACAAACTTGTCATCATTCCACACCATCCTACCAAGATCAGTTACTGTTTCCCAGCAAATGAGATGCAAAATTTCATCTTTTAATCACTTATTTGACCTCTGACCTTTAAGGTTCATGACCCCTCTTATAGGAGGACAAACTTCTCATCATTCCACACCATCCTACCAAGCATCAACCCAAGATTAATTACTGTTTCCCCCAGCAAAGAAATTCATCATTTCACATTGCCATTTAATTTTTTCCCGAGCCTAATATCATGTTTGTGTTATTGTACCTATTCACTTGGTTGGTGGCACGTTACATCCGGAAAATGACGTCATTTTCTGGAGTGAAAACAAACCTTTGCGAGATACACGTGGGCAAGTCCATATGCGTTTACTGTGTGTGGTACGTATGGCATGTAAACAAATACAGCTGATTGCTTTGTTTCCACTCCAATGCGGGGTGAATGTGCGCGGTTGCTATGCGGTCTGATGACCTCAGGTCACATATCCGACCAAGTGAATAGCCCATTGTTAACACTAGGCCTTACATTGTTACAAAAGATCTCTACAATTTACTAACCTTTTCTTTGGCCTGCTTTTCTTGTGTGTCATCATTAGATAACTATTTAGGCAAGAATTTTATGATGCTTATCTATCATAGGCCTACCATTGTTAGATTTGATTTCATTCGTAATGTGAGCATATGTAAAATTATAGGCCTAACTTACTGCCAGATTATATGCTAAATTACATTAACTGTTAGCCTAACATGGTAATATCATAATCATTATGCAGTATTGTTGTTGTTGAACTTGTAGTACTGTATCATTTAGATCATTATAGGTAGGGGTAGAGTATATCCATGAAACTTGGCATACAGTAGGAGCACAAAGGTATAGGGCTTAAGTACCATCAAGGTAATTTGTATTATAAAAAAAAAATGTATTATTTACAATTTCCCATAGACTATTTCATGCATGATCATAAAAAGTGGGTCGATAGTTGAATATCAAATGCTGCCTCTGTTTGATACGATTAGTTTCGGGGTCATAAATGCATACTAATTGGGCCTAGGTGATTTGCATATCTGTGGATTTTAACAAAAAATGTTTAACTTTTAAGTCATAACTTACAATAGCAATGAAGTACATTCATGATACATGGCATAGAGGTGAAGAACTAAGGTACCATTGAAATGAGCATGAAAAGGAGTGTTGTGGGTGCATACTAATTAGGTACTTTGCATTATAAAGACATATATTATATTCAATTTTTCGTACTCTTTTATGTATGATCATGAAAAGTGGGTTGTGGTGTAAATGAATATCAAATGTTCTATCTTACCAGAAGTATTGGGGTCATTAATGCATTAAAAAAGTGAAATGCCTATCAATGGATTTTAGCAACAAATTGTTTAACTAGTTAAAGTCATAACTTCATAAACATAATTTTAGTGCAGGAAATTCCCTTCCAAGTGTAGTTAACAACCTATTATGAATGCTTTTTTTTTAGATCTAAAGATTTTCAGGGATTTTTTTCCCAAATCATAGGATTTCAGGAATTTTTTCAAATCTCAAGCTCATGTCTGTTCAACTTTTAGCAAATTCTTTACTTTAATTTTCAAGTCATTTTCTTTCCAAAACCTAAAATCAATAGGGACAGGTGTTAGCTTTTCATGTACATCAGGCTAAATGTCATTGTTGAAGGCTATTAATTCCACTTTTAAATTGCAGTGTTTTCCTTCAATACCCCAATATATTGGTTAATAAAAAGGGGTATCATTTCCAAAATACAATTTTACAATGGTGCAGTCCCCAGTGACAATGTCCAAAATAAATTTCATTGCTTACAATGTAAAAACATATCCATCACTTTATAGTTGATAAAAACAAAGAAAGTAGCCATTCCATTAAGAGTCAGCTAATATATTAAAGACATTCCATTTATTTTTCTTGAAAAACTAGTACCATAGTGGGACCGAAGTTCATGGAGCTAAGGTATTCAATTTTAATTTTCTTTATGAACAAATTAATTGTTCTCGTTTTCAGAAATGTATCAGTGAAGCGTAAAAGGATTCATTAAAAATACATGAAGGAAGAATTTTTAAAATATCAATTTCCAAAGTGTTTAATCGTTGAAAATATAGTTTTATTTGAAATTTCTTAACAGGTGAAATAATGGAGGAATTTAAACAAAATCATAATTACATCTTCTATGAGACAATTATGTTTTTATTGCAGAGTTAATAGAAAGAAGATACCCGAATGACAAAAAAGGAAGTTTGCTCAGCAAGATGAGAAATCAGTCCAAGCTTCTTTGTTTAGCTCATACTGTAAGGTAAGATCAAGATATTATAAATAATTCTATGAACTTTAATCAAGGACACATCCAAAGCTTCATATTCAGGGAATTTGCAAAGACAATTGAATTCACATCGGCTGTTGAGCAGTTTTGAAGTTAGAATAAACAGATTTTGTAAAGATCCCCCAGAATACATTTGAGTCAGAGAACTGACTTAGGGAGGCAGGTAGCTCAGTCGGCTGAGTGTACGACTGAGATGCTGAAGGTCCCAGGTTCAAGTCCAACGGCTATTTAACCAGTGATTTTCCACAGATATGCATTACGATATACACTGACATCAAGCGCAGTGGTTTGTCTTCTGCATCACACCTTCTCCCCCACCCGACTTTTGTGTAAAGTAGCCAATGGATGAGTGGTGCTTGTGACAATATGCTTTAATATGTCAACACACAGCACACACACAATACACCACTTTAACCAGTTAACTTGATATCAAGTTACAGTATTGAAAGCCTTCTACATAAAACCATGGAAGTAGAAGAGTCATGATAAAACCTAATCCTATGAGTCATACCTAAAGTATGTCCAGTGTCCAGTGAAAGATATATATCATATGTATGTGAGGACTGTTTCAACACACTTTATATTATGTCAGAGTAGAATAAAGAGTATACTGCATTACTTGTGTATCCTGCTTCTTGAATTGGAATAACCACAATAGACTGCAAATATTGTGACATGGTGTCAGAAGTGGAGACTGGAAGAATAATTGCATAGGAATACTTCCAGAGACTTGATGTCTGGCAGGATCTTTGAAGTCTTTCTATCAGAAGTGGGGAGTTGTTAGCCGGAGGACAACTCCCTAAATCAGCTAAGTGCTCTTTTCAAATTTATATTTCATGTATATGCTGTTAATCTGCTTGAAAGAATTTTGATTTGATGTCAATTTAATTTGAAAAAATAGACAATGGAGCAAATTAAACCTCCTTCACATCCAGATTTCGACGCAGCCAGTTTGCCACAGATGTGGAAACGTTGGAAGGAAGAATTCCAGCTGTATATCGATCTGGCAATGGATAAGAAAGAAGAGAAGCTTAAAATTCAGATGTTCCGATATCTAATAGGGACAAAAGGACGAGAAATTCTAGCTACGTTGGAAGTCCCAACTCCTATAGTTACAGAAGGGTCAGGTAGTTCAACGCCACCAGAACTGAAGTTAGTGGATATATTAGCCGCATTTGATAAGCACTGTGATCCCAAACGCAATGAAACTGTTGAAAGATACAAATTCTTCACACGAGATCAGCAGCCTGGAGAGGGAATTGACGCTTACATTACCGAGCTTAAACTTTTGACGACCACCTGCAACTTTGAGCAATTACAAGACTCACTGATTAGGGACCGCATAATTTGTGGGATAAACGACATCTCACTGAGAGAACGACTTCTTCGAGAAGGGGAATTAAACCTAGAAAGATGCATATCAATATGCAGAGCGTCAGAGCTGAGCAAGGAACGAATAAAAACACTCGCACAGAATGATGCAGTCCATGCTATAAAACACAAGAATCGTCCCAATAGCAGACGACCAACTACTGGACAGAGTTGCAAGTTCTGTGGGTACAGGCATGAACTGGTCCGGGAAAAGTGTCCAGCATATGGAAAAGAGTGCAAGATATGTAAGAAACCCAATCATTTTGCGAAGAAATGTAGGCAGCGGGGCCGTCAGTCCAAAGTTCATGCCATGGAGACCTACGACGACGCATGCTCAGATGATTCCAGTTGCAGTTCTGGAAAAGAATACCAAGAAATAAAATGTGTAACTCTGATAGACCCAGAGACAGTAAACAACGTGAATATTCCAGACAAAGAGTGCAAAAAGTCAGGTGTATGCACACATGATAGTTAATGACAAAGAAGTGAAGTTTCAGCTCGACAGTGGATCCACATGCAACATTCTGCCTGCTAGTATGCTAGATGGCAACAGGCCGCTGGATGAATGTTGTCAGGTGTTGTCTTTGTATAACAATACCATCATCAAACCAAAGGGGACATGTATGGTCAAGCTACAGAATCCCAAGAATTCCAGGAAATATAAAGTGAAGTTTATCATTGTAGGTGATGATCGGTGCGTGCCACTACTTGGATGTAGTGCGGCCCAGCAAATGGATTTGCTAAAGATTCAACATGAAAACATCTACCTGGTGAATGACAAAGTAAGTGACACTCAAATAACGATGTCAAGTCTGTTGAATGATTACCAAGATGTATTTCAAGGAACTGGGTGCCTACAAGGTCAGTATCACCTGGAAGTTGATCCAACAGTGAGACCAGTGGTTCACCCACCTCGAAAAGTGCCGGTTGCAGTTAGACAACAGCTTAAGGCAGAACTAGATAGACTTACAAGAGAGAATATCATCGCTCCAGTGACCAAGCCAACGTCATGGGTGTCCAGTTTAGTGACAGTGATGAAGCCAGGCAAAATGAGACTATGTATAGATCCCGTGACCTGAACAGAGCATTAAAAAGAAGCCACTACCCAATGCCAACAATTGATGAGATGCTTCCTGATCTCAGTGATGCAAAAGTGTTTTCAGTCTTCGACGCTAAGAATGGGTTTTGGCACGTGGAATTAGATGAGGAGAGTTCCCATCTGACTACCTTCAACACGCCACATGGGCGGTACCGTTGGTTGAGAATGCCATTTGGTTTGTCGACAGCGCCGGAAGAATTCCAGCGACGCCAGGATCAGGCACTGGAGGGACTACCTGGAGTGAAAACAATAGTAGATGATATCCTTGTGTTTGGAGAAGGCAAAACACAAGAAGAAGCAGTCAAAGATCATGATAGCAAACTGAGGAAACTAATGCAGAGATGCAGAGAAAGAAACTTGAAGCTGAACTCCAAGAAGATAAAGCTGAAGCAAAATCAAGTGCCATTTATTGGACACATGATCACAAACAAAGGCTTGAAGCCAGACCAGCTAAAGTGCGAGCAGTGCAAGAGATGCCAAATCCAACAGATGTAGCGGAGTCCAGCGGTTCCTCGGATTTGTTAATTATCTCAGCAAGTTTCTACCTCGGTTGAGTGATTTGTGCGAACCACTACGGAAATTAACCACGAAAGAGGCGGAATGGTGCTGGCTTGATGCTCATGAAAAGGCAGTAAAAGAAATCAAACGCCTGATAACAGCCCATCCTGTCTTACAGTACTACGATAAAGACAAAGAACTTACTCTCCAAACCGATGCCTCAGAAACTGGACTGGGAGCAGCCATCACACAAGATGGAAAACTGATAGCTTTCGCAAGCCGAGCTCTGACAGATACAGAAACAATATATGCCCAGATTGAGAAAGAGCTACTTGCAGTGATATTTAGAAGGGAAAGATTTCATCAATACACGTATGGAAGGAAAGTCAATGTTTAGTCTGATCATAATCCATTGGAAATCATCGGGAAAAATCCCTTCATCTTGCACCAAAGAGGTTGCAGCAGAGCTGTTACGACTACAAAGATATGACTACGATATAGTTTATCACCCGGGAAAATGATGTACCTTGTCGACACCCTAAGACGAACGTATCTCCCTGGAACCGGAACAACCAAACCGATATCGAGACCGTCAACATGCTGAAGTCTCTTCTGATCTCCCTAGCACGGCTGAACGACATCAGACAACACACAAAAAGGACCCAACCTTGCAAGCTCTAAAAGCTGTCATCCTTGATGGGTGGCCAGAAGACAAAGGGCAATTGCAGAATGATGTTGTGCCGTACTTCAATTTCAGAGACGAAATGACAGTTCAAGATGGAATCATCTTCAAAGGCCAACGTGTGGTCATACCACACACACTCAGAAAAGATATGACCAGCAGAATTCATTCATCCCATTTGGGTATCGAAGGTTGTTTGCGACAGCCAGGGAATGTCTTTACTGGCCAGGCATGAATGCAGCAATCAAAGACTACATCAGCACATGCGATGTTTGCCGTACCTTTGAAACAAGACAGCAGAAAGAAACGCTGATACCTCATGATGTTCCAGAACGCCCCTGGGCCAAGGTCGGTGTGGACCTTTTCCATTTCAACCAGAACAACTACTTGGTCATTGTTGACTATATGTCAAACTATTGGGAACTTGAATACCTTAACAACACCACATCCACAACGGTCATACACAAATTGAAAGCCAACTTTGCAAGACACGGCATCCCCGACACAGTCATCTCTGACAATGGACCTCAGTTCTCATCAGATGACTTTAAAAATTTGCAAAGGCCTGGGATTTTGAACATAAAACATCATCACCAGGTTACCCCCAAAGCAACGGTAGGCCGAACAAGCTGTTAAATCAGCAAAGATCCTCATGAAGAAAGCTAAATTGTCCAAATCAGATCCCTACCTAGCCCTTTTAGACTTCGAAACACACCAACCCAAGGAATGGAAAGCAGCCCAGCACAACGACTTTTTAGCCGGAGAACAAAAACACTTCTTCCAATGAATCCCAAGCTACTCCAGCCCCAACATGTCCAAAACACTACAAACAAAATCCTAAAGAACAAGCAACGACAAAGTTTCTACTATAACAAAGGAGCAAAGGACTTAACCCCATTAAAAGCAGGAGATACGGTTAGAATAACACCTTTACGTGGAGAAAAGGAGTGGATCAAAGCGAAAGTCAGAAACCAGACAGGGATAAGGTCATATGATGTGGAAACAGGACAAGGCCAGATGTACCGAAGGAACAGAAGACATCTCAAGAAAGTCAAGAAGATGTTAAACACAAATCCAGTCAAAACTGAACAGGAGATATATACTACAGAAATGCCAAGTACAAATACAAAGCTAGAAATACAAAAGGAACAGATTGCCCGACAATACACAAATTTACAAAACACACCAGTTCAAAACATTACACGTTCTGGCCGTACAGTGAGAAAACCCAAGTATCTTCAAGATTACACCACCTAAATGTGTACACTACATAACTTTAATAAAACATCACATACGAAGTAATTTAAGGACAGATCAACATTAAAAGGACCTTACTGTATATGAAAACAATCAGTGAGAACTCAAGAACTTGTAGATCATATTGTGAACTTTAGTTAAGCTGAATATAAAGACTGTAGAATAGAGAACTTTAAATGCATGCACATTATGTGTACTTAGTATCAAGACTTATTACATCATGTAATTGGAGAATTACCATCTTTTCAATTTTAAGAGGAAGGATGTGACAATATGCTTTAATATGTCAACACACAGCACACACACAATACACCACTTTAACCAGTTAACTTGATATCAAGTTACAGTATTGAAAGCCTTCTACATAAAACCATGGAAGTAGAAGAGTCATGATAAAACCTAATCCTATGAGTCATACCTAAAGTATGTCCAGTGTCCAGTGAAAGATATATATCTAGATATGGTTTTGAACCATTCGGACTAGGAAAAATAAATGACCATGGAGAAACACTAGTTGAATGGTGCAGAAAACATGACCTCATAATTGCCAACACTTGGTTTGAAAACCACCCAAGAAGTGTTGGACATGGAAGAGCCCAGGAGACAGTCAGAAATCAGATTGATCTCATACTGATTCAAAAAACGGTTTCGAAATACGGTCAAAACAGCTAAGTCAATGCCCAATGCCCGGTGCTGATTTTGACAGTGATCATATTCCTGTCAAATGTAAAATCCAAGTAAAACTTAGATCACTTAAGAAACCTAAAAAGGAACCTAAATTACAGACCAACCTGTTAAAAACTGTTCCAGACATAAAAGAGCAATTCTCAGTTTCAGTGAAGAACAAATTCCAAGTTCTGGAAAGCCTCACTAAGGCTGATTTAATGTGTCTAAAATGAAAGATTCAGTAACAAAAGCAATGAGTGAACAGATTCCAAAACAAGCAAATAAGGATCACAAAAAGTGGATGACCCAAGAAATCCTGGACTAATTGGAAACAAGATGGTCAGCAAAGGATTATGATGAAAGATATGAAATGAACAGAGTCAGTAAAAAAAAAAAAACGAAGCCTGGATCAATCAACAGTGCAAAGAAATTGAGAATACACATAACATAAGCAGTAAATACATGCATGAAAAAGTCAGAGAGCAGGCAAACGTACCTGTACACAGACAGGTTGCATTAAATCAAAAGGTGGTATCATCCTCATGGACAAAGAGGACATCCTACATTGATGGTCAGAATACATCAAAGAAATCCTTGATGATAATAGAGGAGGAAAACCTACTATTAAAAAAAAACATGGAGAGCTTACCAATACTTAAGGAGGAAGTGCCAAGAGCCATCAGTAACATGAAACATGGCAAAGCATCAGGACCTGACAAAATGCCAATTGAAGTTTTTGTGGCTCTTGATGATGTAGGCATTGAAACTATAAGGAGGCTTTTAAATATAATATATGATACAGGAGAGATACCACCAGATATGAGCAAATCTATCTTCATAACCTTACGCAAGAAACCAGGTGCAACAGAATGCGAACTACACAGAGCCATTAGCTTGATAAGCCATATCACCAAGGTCTTGCTTCGTGTTCTGATGTCCAGGATGAGAAATAGTATTCAGCCAGAAATTTCAGAAACACAATTTGGTTTTGTTGTAGACCCAAGGCACTTAGGAATGCAATATTTACACTATCAATAATTATGAAAAGGTGCATAGAAGTACAGAAAGATTTATATTTATGTTTCATTGATTACTCCAAAGCCTTTGACAAAGTCAAACATAAAGATCTCTTTGAAATACTCAGTAATTTGAACATTGACAGAAAAGACCCAAGAGTTATAAGAAACCTATACTGGGACCAGGAAGCAGCAATAAGACTTGAAGGAGATGACAGTGAATTTAAGGTAACCTGAAGAGGAGTCAGGCAGGGGTGTGTTTTGTCCCCAGATCTTTTCAACATTTACAGTGAAACATTACTTCGTAACATCGACAGTCTTGAGGGGCTGAAAGTTGGAGGCTATAATATTAATAACCTTCGCTATGCAGATGACACAGTACATATAGCAGAGTCAAAAGAAAAACTGCAGTCTCTTCTGGATAGTTGTAGAGGAAAGTAAAAAGAGAGTGCTGTCTCTAAATGTAAAGAAAACAGAATGTATGGTGGCTTAAAGCATTAAACCCATTATGTAGTATACAAAGCCAAGGAGAAATAAACAAGTATAGCAGTTTAAGTACTTGGGCTACACACTAACATCAGATAGTCGGTGCATAATGAAGTTAGAAAACGCATTGCAATTGCCAAAGACATGTTTACAATAATTAATCCAATTCTGAAGAATAGAAATATTGGAATGGACATGAAAGTCCGTGTCTTGAAGGCATATGTATGGTCTACTCTTCTGTATGGCTGTGAATGCTGGACAATTACCAGTGACATCAAGAAAAGATTAGAGGCTACATAAATGTGGTTCATTAGGAGAATGTTGAAAATATTTTGGACAGAAAGGAAAACAAATGATGAAGTCCTGATAGCTTCAGGCATGGACAGGTCCCTACTCAATGCCATCAGGAGACAGATGGAATTTTCCAGGCACTTTTATCGGCAGTGTTGGAACAGCTTGCAGTATGTGGGAAAATTGAGGGCAAAAGAAGCAGAGGAAGGCAGCGAGTTAAATATGTCCAAAGCTTAAATAACTGGGAAACCAACAACAGCCTAAGTAACAATAAGTTTATGCATTTAGCTCTAAACAAAATAAAATGGAGGGCCATGATCGCCAATGTCTGTTCCAGACTTGAACTAAAATAATATTTTTCATTCAATATTAGTACTGTCACAGTATGTCAATTATTGTGATGTTTTTCCATGATATCGAAAATACCCTGATCAACAAATTGACATGTCACTTTTACATGCAAACCACATATTAAACAAAAATTTGTGAATTTTAGAAACATTTCAGAATTGTTGACATGTTTTAAATGAAGTTTTAACAAAATATTACCAGCAAATCTAATTCGTATGCTACCTTTAATTCTGAAATTCTACAGAAAAATGGATTTTGCTAATACCCAAAATTTGTGGCAGTGTTCCCAAATTAAATCTGGTGATATTTCGTAATACAGCACCTCTGTCCACAATAATCGATACATCTGATTTACACATACAGTACTATACTAACATCAAATTGGTCGTTTTATCGTTTAAATTTTCGCAAGACCTAGTGTTTTAACGTCTCCATTGCATATATGGGCAACTGCATATCGTTAGTCCATCGTTCTGACGTTGTCGTTTTAGCTTCATATCAGACTTACTTGTATGCTACCATTTGACCCATAGTTTGACAATGGCTTTGAGCAATGTCAAAACCATTTGAACTTTATTTTTGAAAGTGGGTTCGGCTTAAACACTATTCGCGCTCATATTGGCTTTTGTAATTCTGATTTCCTATCTTTGTAGGCCTAAACAAAATTTTAGAACTCCAAATCGAAGTACGAAGATACGTTGACGTTGTTTTCATGCAACTAGTGAGAGATATATACAGTAGCATAGCAGTATATTGTCAACTAGGCCCTAGGTAGTAGGAACTCGTGAATGGAGTTCATTCAGATTTTGTAGGAGAAACCTGATTTTGTGATATAGAATGGGTGAAATCCATTTCAGTAAATAACTGATAGCGAACTTAAAATCTAAACAAGGTTAATAAACCTATGCTACATGCCTAATGTTACATGTATTGTAGTAGCAAGAAGGCTTGAACTTGAAGCTATTAAAACCAAGGCCTCAAATTGGGTAATTAAAAATAAAAGAATTACATGGGATACACTGCTGCCAAGAGGTGACCTTGGCTTTAGGTTTTTTAGGACCACAACAAACCCCATTAAATTGACTGTAGGCCTAAAATTAGGCTTAATTTAAGAAACATACTGAAAACCCATGAAATTTAAACTAAAACAGTTGATGGCCGGCCTTTCTTTTTGCCCTGCAGAACAGTGGCATAGATAAGAGAGGTCAGGGGCGATCCCCCACCCCCACAGAGCCTTAGATGATTTTCTGTTGGAAAATTATGCACATTTGCAGGGGCATGTCTAGCTTATTTCGGGAAGATTATTTGCTGGAAATCGTGGTCTTGCACTTACATAAACAGGACAATTGCAGAATACCCTGCATTACTGAAAGTTTACCTCTGTTGCAATGCTACATGTAATGTACACCAAAAGTAAAATACAAGTGTAACAGAAACTCTTTTTTGAATTTTCATTTTTATCACAAAGTTTTTTGTTTTGTTTTTGTCAGGAAGAGTGACAAATATATGTATTAATAAATGTTAGTGAGGACAAATATTTCTTTTAGGCCCATGGAATGAACGTGAAACTTTGAAAGTTGTGTCTATTTAAAATAATGTCAAACCCATTAACTGACCTTTTTTCCCTTTCAGCAGATGTCGTTAATATTAGTGGACCCATATTCAGAAGACTTCCTGGCTGTTGGATTACTGAATCCTGAATAGATTAAGATGGTTTAATATCCGCTGTTCCATCAGAGAAAGTTGAAGCCTTACATAGTACGGGACAGTGATCCTTCACATGCAGGACATGGCTATAGGAGACAGCATGGGTTCTCTAGCTGAATTAAGGGATCGCTATACAGTCAATTATGAGGAAATAACCGTCTTTAGGAGGAATGGTCCATCAATCATTCATGGGTTTTGCACAAAGTTCTCCAAGCATATAATGTATATTCATACTTAGGCTCAGCCAAGGACTAATCTGATTCTATTACTGAACAGCAGTTATGTAGCAAGCTACATAAAATGAATTACCTATTGTGTACAGTGTAACAGTAGGTGGTTGCTAACAAGTGAACTGTGAATAGATGAAGATGCTGTCAGTTAAGAAGGTATAGATTACCCCTGTGTTGTGTATGGTGTAACAATAGCTGGTTGCAAATTGTGAAGAGCCATTTGGGCTGAATGATGTAGATTACCCCTGATTTTGAGAAAATCGAGGGTGTCAGGTTGTAGGGGTCTAAGGGCCAAGGGCCAAAAATACTCTAAGTATACTTGATCCTTGTATTTTTTTCCCTTTTCATTTACTTCTTTACTGTTAAGCATGCTATGGTTCATTCATTTTCATTTTTGTTTTATGTTTTCTTTATTAACTTTGTTGTTTCTGAATGATTTTGTTTTCATTATTATTTATCTCATTTCATAACTGGCAGATCATGATCGGAATCAAAGAGATATTTCTACTCTTAATGTTTACTTACAGTATATAACCATTATTGAACATTTAGGGACCGGAATACTTGGGAAGAGTCCCTTTTGACTGCCTCTCAGCATGGGCAATGAGGAAAGTTAATAATTATTAAAGTACCAACGTTTTGACTAAAAATGTTGTTTCAAAATCATGTTTATAGTTTAAAAACAAATATGATGGAGAGGGAGGTATGGGGAGGGGGAGGGGATGCATTAACCCTGCGGCTTGTCCCCACTTGTATAACAAATCCTCCCTGATATTTAATTTTTAATGATGACTATCGATCATCATTATCCTGCATGAATTTGGATGTTTCTTATTGTTTTTATTTTGAATTTTGTGTTGTATATCTCAGGGAGAAATTATACCTATCTTACAGTAGCAACTGTGTCACAGTTATAGATGAAACATATTTTGCCTACCTTTTTCCTCAGTGCGCATCTTTGAAGCGATTTTCAGTTGTACACAATCTGCCAATGCGCATGCCCAACTGCCCAAGAAAACTTGACTCCTTCCTCGCTAATTTAAAAGATTCAGCAATTTAATGTTCTCAACTTAAATTTTGCACCAAACATGTAATGTTACCATAATTGTAAAGTTAGTGTTTATAAAGTTTCTTGTCCTTTCAGGGTCTGGTCATGTAGGATGAGCAGTAGATTGCCACCTGGATAATCTGCATATATATGTTTCTTTGTTTGATGAGGGCTTACCGGCACCACGCCAACAAGAGGCAAATTGTGCCTGAGAGGTCAAATCATTCTGGAGGTAGGTAGGAAAGGAAACGGGGAGAATGAGAGAAATCCAAGAACAAAAGTCAGAAAGCTATGATCGAGAGGGGAGGTGCATGGTTGAAACAAAAACAAAGTAGAGAGAGTGGGTGGAAGAGGAGAATTAAATATGGTTGTAGAGGGAAGCATGATGAAGGAAGGAGATAATTTTATCTAGAGGATTTTTCTGGAAGAACTCAGCAATTGAGTTGTGGGGAGAAGAGGGAAGCTCTGGGAAGGTTCTACAGAGGGCAAGCAAGGAGAACGTGATGGATTGTGAGGGTGCAATGGCAATTGTTGCAGAGGGGTTGGGGGAGCCAATAATGAGGCGGGAGTGAGTGAGGTGGGTGTGACCTATTCTAAGACGGGTAATATGAACGTTGTCGATACGAGAGAGGTTGTTGATGATGGGTTTGATCATAATGGTGGGCTGGATGACATAAGAGTTTGTTATCAATTTGGGAGTTCCATGAGGTTTGCCAGCGGTCACGAACAAAAGAAGCGATAAGCGGTTTGATGTCAGAGAGGGTTTTGGCAAAAGGGGTAGGGAGGAGGTTGAGGGCAAGCTTAGCAGCTGCATCAGCCCTGTCATTGCCAGGGATGCCAACATGGCTGGGTATCCAGAAGAAAAGAACACTTTTCCTACAGAGGGTGGGCGAAAGGAGTTTCCGGAAGAGGAGGTGGGATGTGAAGTTATCCCATTTAAGATTGAGTAAAGAAGTAAGAACAGCCTTTGAGTAAGAGAAAATGGCAAAGTGGCTGAGCGGAGAGAACTTAATAAAGTTGAGGGCGAGGAGAATGGCCTTTGCCTCGGCTGAAAAGATGGATGAGTAGTCGGGAAGTCTGCTACTGAGGGTGATGTCTTGGATGACGGCAGCAGCAGCTGTCTTGTTGCCTTCCTTGGAGCCAACAGTATAGATGGAGGTGTAATTTGAGAGTTGGTCTTTAATTTGGTAGTGGAGATTGATGAAGAGTTTAGGGTGGGTTTAAGTTTTGTAATGAGTGGAGAGGCCCAGGTGGATAGAAGGGAAGGGGTGGCCCAAGGAGGGAAAGTGGGCCAGGAGAAGGTGCCAAGAGTGGCGGAGTTGATGCCGAGATGGAAGAGGTCTGATTTAACGCATAAGCTGAAGGGAGGGGATAGGGTTTTAGTTCTATTAAAGAAGGTGGAGAAATTGGGGTACCTAATTAGGTGGTAAACAGGGTTCTGGGTGTTGGTGAGGACTCTAAAAGCATAGGAGAGGCTAAGCCTTCTATATCTGAGTAGAAAGGGGGGTTCGTTGGCTTCAACATGAAGGCTGTTGATTGGGGAGGTCTTGTAGGCACCCAGACAAAGCCTGAGGGTTCCATTTTGGATGGTGTTGACGTGGTTAAGGTATGAGTTGTGAGCGACACAGTAGACAATATTGCCGTAGTCCAGCTTGGCACGAATGGTGAGCCTGAAAATTTTGAGGACAGCATGGCGGTTCGCACCCCAAGTGGTGTTGGAGAGAAGGGGGAGAATGTTGAGGGAGCTCTTGCAGTTTAGTTTCAGGTTGGTGATGTGTTGCTTGTAGGTGAGCTTGGGGTCTACAATTAGACCCAGGAATTTTGTGTGTTCAACTTTAGGGATGCGATTGCCATTGAGCACAAGGTTCGGGTTGGGGTGGAGGTTGTTGAAATGACAGAATTGCATGCAGACTGTTTTGTCTTTGGAGAATTTAAAACCGTTATTGTTGCACCAGACTTGCAGCTGGTTGAGGCTGATTTGGAGTCTATTTTCAACAAGGGAAAGCTAGCGGAGGAGTAGAAAATGGTAAAGTTGTCCACGTAGAAGGTACGTTTGATGTTGGGACCAAGGTTGTCCGCGATGTCATTAATGCTCAGCTTGAAGAGAGTGGGAGAGAGGATGCTGCCTTGGGGGACGCCCTCTTCTTGGGGGTAGGGGTTGGAGAGGGTAGGGCCAATACGAACTTGGAAAGGCAGGCAGTGAGAGGAAGTTTTAAATAAAGATGGGGAGATGACCTCTGAGGCCGATGGTGTGAAGTTTGCGGATAATGCTGTATTTCCAAGTAGTGTCAAAATCTTTCTCAAAGTAAAAAAAAAAATGGCCATGAGGTGTTCCTTTTTCGCAAAGGAGGTGTCGAGCGTAATTAACTGGTCTAGGGTATTGCGACGTTTCCAGAAGCCGCTTTGGTGAGGGGAGAGGATTCTGTTGGTCTCAAGGAACCAGTTAAGTCTCTGATTAATGATCGTTTCCATAATTTTACAGAGACAGCAGGTGAGGGTGATAAGGCGGTAGCTGGAGGGGTCAGTACTGTCCTTCCCCGGTTTAAGGACAGGGGTGACAATAGCTGTCCTCCAGACAGGGGGAAAGGAGTGTGAGGACCAAATGTGGTTAAGGATGGTGAGTAGGATAGTGGTGGCCTTGATGGGGAGGTGTTTCAGGAAGTGGTAGGGAATTTTATCTGGGCCCTTGGAGGTGCAGCCAGCATCGTGGATGGCTTGGTTTAATTCAGAAAGGGTGAGAGGGGTGTTGTAGCTCTCAGAGGAAAAGGTGATACTCCGGGCTTCATCGCAAGCTTTTTTGGTTTTGAAGGCATTGGAGTATTTGGTCGAGGACGAGATGTTGCTGAAAGAGGCGGCGAGGTGGTTAACGATGTCCTTTTTCGCGGTGAGAAAGGTCACCATTCCAGGAGAGATGGCAGATGGGAGATTTTCCCACTCTGCCGTGGAAGCTGTTAACCATTCTCCGAATCTTTTTAGTGGGGGTGTTGGTGGTGAGAGAAGAGATGAAGTTGTTCCAACTGTTGGTTTTACTGTCCTTGATAGTGCACCTGGCCTTGGCACGGCGGATGCGAAAGAGGTTGAGGTTGTGGGTAGTTTTGAAGGCATTGGTGTATTTGGTCGAGGACGAGATGTTGCTAAAAGAGGCGGCGAGGTGGTTAACGATGTCCTTTTTCGCGGTGAGAAAGGTCACCATTCCAGGAGAGATGGCAGATGGGAGATTTTCCCACTCTGCCGTGGAAGCTGTTAACCATTCTCCTAATCTTTTAGTGGGGTGTTGGTGGTAAGAGAAGAGATGAAGTTGTTCCAACTGTTGGTTTTACTGTCCTTGATAGTGCACCTGGCCTTGGCACGGCAGATGCGAAAGAGGTTGAGGTTGTGGGTGGTCGGGTTAGTTTTGAAGTTCCTAAGGACTCTTTACCTGTTCTTGATGGCGGTTTTGCAGTCATCAAAGAACCAGGGGTTGGGGGGATGATGAAGGGGTGTAGAGGTTTTGGGAATTGAGCAGGTGGCAATGTTGATAAGGATATTACTGAAGTTTGACACAGGATCCTCATCCTCGAGGAGATGGGGGGAGAGATGTGAGTCACAGAGAGTTTCGAAAAGGGGCCAGTCAGCCTTCTCGAGGTTCCAATTGGGGGTGTGGTCAGTGGGGGTTTGTAGGTTGGAGTGTATAAGAAGAGGGTAATGATCACTACCACAGAGGTCAGCAATGACTCTCCAGCTAAAATCAAGAAGGTTGGGGGAACAGATAGACAGGTCAATACAGGTGAGGGAGCCTGTGGCAGGGTAAAGGTAGGTCGGGGAGTTAGTGTTGAGCAATTATTGGTGGCCTGTATTATTAGAATTTTAGGGATTGGGGCTGAATAATGGCCAATAGAGGTAGTAGGTGGGTCACGGGGAGGGGAGGGAGGGTCAAAATCAAGGTCAAGGCAGAAGCGTTTCGTCATCATGAAAAATATACAGGTCCCACTTGGGAAATGATTAAATGTATCCACGTTAGATTAGTGCCCCTTCAATTTTCTTTAAATGAAATTCCCCTTTTACTTTATTTTTTGGGCTCACTATTTCTACTGGGGGAACATATGTATATAACTTTACAAGACTATAGCATCTACAAGACTCTGTACTGCAATAAGAATGTGTGTAGCCTTGGTTTTCTGATATAGTAGTAGAAAAAAAGAAGTTAAAGTTTATTTGCAATTTCAATAGATGGAAAAAAGAAATAATGTCACAGTTACCGATTCATATAGTATAAAGGAGCTAAGGACAAACAGAAATTCATAGATTTACTTTTTTACCCATCTACTTCTACCTAAGTTCTTGGAGAGTGATTTTATGTTCTGGATTATTATGCATAAAGTAGTGAATTTTTTTTTTTGAAGACTGGCACTTATAAGATTCCAAACTAAAATAAAGGTGGTAGTCTTTAATGCCTTTATAGTATATATATAATATATATATATAATATATATATATATATATATATATATATATATATATATATATATATATATATATATATATGTATATATATATATATATATATATATATATATATATATATATATATATATATGTATATATATATATATATATATATATATATATATATATATATATATATATATATATATATATATATAAACATATATATACATACATATATATATATATACATATATATATATATATATATATATATATACATATATTATATATATATATATATATATATATATATATATATATATATATATATATATATATATATAAATATATATATATATATATATATATATATCATATATATATATCTATATATATATATATATATATATCTATAAATATATATATATATATATATTATATATATATATATATATATATATATATATTATATATATATATATATATATATATATATATATATATATATATATATATATATATATATATATATATATATATATATATATATATATATATATATATATATATATATTATATATATATATATATTATATATATATATATATATATATATATATATATATATATATATATATATATATATATATATATATATATATATATATATATATATATATATATATATATATATTTTTAATCAGTCCATTTGCAATATTAAACAGATGAAAGAAAGATATGTCACAAACAATGATACATATGCTAAAAAGGACAAATAGAAATTCATGGATTAATTATATAGTACTTGCCTATCTACCTCTACGGTAGCCCTGGGGAACGTTTGATCCAAATTTGTGTTACAAAAATGTAATCATTACTCAAAATGCTTTCCTTGGAATGTAAGATTATTGATGCGCCACACATTAAAAGTGAAAATCTGTCTCATTTTCAACTGCAAATTCAAGCAATTTTCATTGGGAGATCCGAAGAACTTTATACATAAATCATTTTAAGTTAAGGTCATGATTCAAAGTTTGAAATTATATAATCTTAAGAACTCTATAATTTGATGAAGTTACCCCTAAAATATTGTATCAAAATGTACTAATGACTTATTATAAATTGGAAATCTGATTTCAAAATGTATGATCTAGACTATTTGAAAGGTAGATTGTACCAATATAAAATATGGGGGCTAATTTTAAAGAAATTAAATTGATCAACTATGCCAGCACTGATTTGTAAGTTTCCTTCTATTAACAAATTTCAATTGGAAGTTGATTTTTTGGGGGACAAAAGCTGTTGAAATATTCGGTCCTTCAAATTAACTGAAAATGTTTAATTGGAGATTAATATTTAAAGTAGTGCAGGTTTTTTTGGTATTTGTGTATATTGTTGTCTCTTCATCTTGCAGAATAGGTCCTGACCAGCAGCAGATTATACAGGAAAAATTGAGCAATATCACCTGGCCCCAGATGTTGAGCATCACTATAAAAAAAAACTTTGAAACTGTAGTGGGCTCATCTGTTTCTTTTCACGTAAGTCAGATTTTCATCATTAATTTTGGCCAATTTCAAGTTCATCTTTTTTCTTTCACCATGCATGAGAGAATGTCCCTCACTGAATCCCGACTAAATATTGAAAATACAAGAAAGCTCTGCTCCACTCCTGATAGATTTTGAGACATGTCTCAAAATGTTTTCTGCCCCTGATCCTAACAAGACCTAGCCCAGCCCTGGTCCTTCTAACCTTTCTGCAAGCATATCTTCTTTTTTCAAAGATGTCTATTGGTATTAGAGCCCAGAGTGTCACTTACATAGACTATAAAAAGTATCCCACTATACAGGACCATAGGAGACCTCAAGATTATTGGAGGGGCCTAGCTCATCATTCACTTCATATAACATTATTTAGAGTATACCTGTATGAATTTACTATACCAAATTGGCTCCTATGGCTCCTGGTTGGTCGATGTAGTAGGTTAAAAACCAGACTAATGTAACATGATGAATAATAAATGTTAGTCAAACCAAATAAGTAGTCTTTCACATATAACCTCTGATTGTGAACAGGTAGCTCAGTCGGTTGAAAGTACAACTGATATGCTATATATCATATAGGAGGTCCCAGGTTCAAGTCCAAAGCAGACCCCTAGCTTGATTTAAAAAGGGGCAGGGTGCTAAACTTGTTGAGGGGCACATTAATGCACGCGAGAAGCGCTGCGTCTTTTCAGCGTGAAGTCCAGGGGCCCCTTAAGGCTCAAGCCTCTGGTGAAGACGCTCTGGGATTTTAGCCATAATCTCACATCAGAATGAAACTATTCTGATTGATAAGGACCATTCATTAGCCAATCAGGATGATGCTTACTATGCTATCATTCTGTGTTCTGCATCCATGAAAAATAAATGAAAAAAAAAAAATCTATAAAAAACTATATATATATTTTTTACATTTTGTTTTCTAATGAGGAGCAGGGACAGGGCAGGCCCACAGAGCGGCGGGGCAGGCCACCCCTGTGAAACAGCAAAGCTAGGGGTCTGCAAAGGCAATTTCCACAGATATCGATATTACTGACATCAAGTGCAGAGGTTTTACTTCTGCATCATTCACACCTCCTCCCCCACCCAACCTCTGTGAAAAGTGAACAATGGTTTTTAAAAGATGTATTTTTATGGAAAATTTCTGCTGAAAAAATGTAACTCAAATGAAGATATTATGCCTCGTTTCGAGAGGGAACATTGCAAGCATGAAGTCTATGCCATGTATGGTGTACAGTGCAGTGATTGCTTTCGGCCATTTAGTGACCCTGGGTCGCTAAATGGCCCAACAAGTCCAGTTGTCCGAAATTTTATTCATAAAAATATATATATACACAGTATATTTTTAGAAGATTTCTTTCAAGATTAAGCAACAATCATGTGCTCTAAACATTCCCCATGTAATTGTACAATGAATAGTACATTAAACTGCGAAAGAAGGAAGTATTTATTTGTATCGAATTGCATCCGTCCCATGATTCACCTAGGCTTTTACTGCCCCCCGCCTCTGGGATGGCACTGAAAAATGAACACGATGCGACAACTATTTGCATGTTCTTGTGTTTTTATATCCAAGGACGTTTTTATTAGTTTTCTCCAAGCTGTGTCGGCCACAAGGGGTTGGAGTGAAGGGATTATCCCAAACCCAGCTAGCTATACCTCACTGGACCTTTCTTTAAAATATATCCCTCCCTTTTGAAGTAAACAAGAGAATAATTATCGTAATGACTGAAATCCTGGGGAAACGAACACAAAAATTATCAAGAAATTATGAATAAAGAAAATAAAAAACTAATAAAAGAAAATAACAAAACACCTGAAGGCAAAGAAAATAACATCATAACAGTAATAAATTATAAGATATCCAAGGCCGTAACCAAGTGGGGGGGGGAGGAGGGGAGGAGGGGAGGGGGAAAGGGGGGGGTGGGGAGGAGGGGATGTGCCCCCCTCATTATTTTTCAAAGCGTTTTTGTTAATACGGCAAAAATAACACATACAAGGTCTTATATGCTGTAAACTTTTATTTATGCTTTTGTGCCCCATGTAATTTGAACTCTGGCTACAGGTCTGAAAAGATCCACATATCAAATAAAGAAACAGCGGAAAGAAAAAAATCAGATTTATTTTCATGGAATTTTATTTTTGATTCCATGAAATGAATCTTGTCAAAGTAATACTGATGTGCTTTTTCTTGACGTAATCCTAGACATTTCTTTGGTTTGTGCAAATTGTCGGGCATTGGATGTGTAATGGGGAAAAAAATGTATTGCTTGTACATCTCATCGGAAAAATAAACAAATACTGTGGCTTATAAACGAAGAAAGGAGTCTCTGACAAATGTGAGCTGAGTACAAAAATGTGCTTAAGATTCGTGAGTGGTCAAAAAGAGGAATTTTCATATATGGTTCGAAAGTCGCGGTAGGAGGGTGACCCACCTTGCTATATATATATATACTAATAGTATATACGTTGTCATTAACGCTAGGAACACCTGTGGTGACAACACTGAGTAAGTTTAAATTAAAAGACACAAAATACTGTAATATAAATAATTACGATGAAAACTATGTCAAAAAATAAGTTGACACTGTATGTTCGTCATATACTGTAGCTAAAATCTTGAATTAATACACTTAAAAGTTAACAACAAAACAATAGCATTCATTCTATCGTTTTGAAACTAAACTCAATGCCGAAGTTACAAAGGCAGGTACAAGGGTTCTACGAAACAAACGATGCCATAGTTTACCGTTCACTACTCGAGTATTTGCTATCATTACATACTGACAAACCGGCATATTGTTCAAGCGTTTGAAGATGCATATCGTTTGCAACGTGAACATGAAAATTGATTAAAATTATAAAAAAACCGATTTCGGGAAAACGATAAACAGTAAAACGGCCAATTTAATGTTAGCAGTACTGTATCTTGACAGCCTTATTTAATAAGAAATTGCACAAAATAAGTGATGATAGCTAAAGGCTCATAGACCTGTAAACATAACAAATGAACTTACCTGCAGAATAATCAATGGTTTTATTGTCTGATTTGTCACTTCCAAGATTATTTGTACCAACACAATATACTTTTGTTGTTGAAGTTCCGGATGTTACATTAAACTTGAAATTATAGGTGTTTCCATTTATACTGCTTTGTGGAACTTTCTTGTAATCACCATCATCTGGACTCTCATAAAACTCATAGATGTGAACTTCAGGATTTGCATCACAATTACACGAAATTGACCCATCTTTAAGATTCTCATCTGAGTACTTTGGTTCACCAAGTGTACACTCTGGAGCATCTAAAAACAGAGGAAAACAGAAAGAAAATGCCACTGACACAACAACATGAAGCAATCTGGAATGCTTAGCAACAATCAGTTGCCATTGACTGATCACCATCAACACCAATTGGCAAAACTACATTCACCAAAGAATTTATGGGTTTTTTTTAAATTTTGTAATGTTCACATTCAATGGTCAAGTTCGACTGCACTACAGTTCTTCTAACTTTAAGGTGACTAAAATTATCATTCATAAATAGTAAATTAAGTTTCTAGCTTTCTGATTGGCTAATAGGTGATAATAGGTGGTCTTGAATATATTCGAGACCAGCAAGATGTATGTTAGGAGAATGATGATGATCAACACTTTCCATATATTAACACCATTGTTGAGCATAACAAATGTACATCATCCTAGGTCTCAAATAACACAAATTTAGATTTTTAATTACTCTGTTTGGCTAATTGATGGTTTAGAATACGTTCGAGACCAAAGTGACCTGTATGGCAGTGCATGTATGTGTCCCTTGGAAAAATATTGGCCTACATTGGCAAAATAATGAAAAGTATATCCAAGGATATGCAAAGAAATATAAGAAAATGTATGAGAAAAATATACCAACCACAAAATTCTAGCCACATTGCAACAATCACGACTCTCCCGAGTCTCAATCAACAGCTCTGGCTTTGATTTGAGAACAATCTTTCATAGCAACCGTTCTTAATTATTTCATTAAAATTAAAATGAGTATTATTAAATTACTTGCCACCCTTCCTCTACTGACCAGAACAGAAATTTGAAAGCATTGCAAAGTCAAAATTTGGCCCCCAAGTGATTAAATGGCACAATGTTTACTGACTGTTATCAAAATACCTAAAATTGTAGATATATAACTAACAGTACACTATGCATTGTATTTTAATACAGTCTGACACTCCGCCGTGTACTTGTAAATGTAACAAAATGTTAGCCTAGCCTATTGGTCACAAAACAGATCAGCAGCCAACTAACGTTTGCCCAATTAAACCTAAACTCGACGTACGCAAACTTTCTAAATTTCTTAAAAGAGGCCTAAAGATAAACCTATGTTTATGATTCGACTCTTACCTTGATCTCTATATAACCTGTGGCTCTTATACTTTTCCAAGACCTTGTTTTTCAACTTTGTTCTAAATGTTCAGAGTAATAGCCGGTTTCACAATTCAGTTTTAACTGTCTGTCAAAACTTGATAACCTACGACCTGCCCATTTTAATGTATTTCTTTATTATTGTTCGAAACAACGAACAGCTTCTTGCGGTCGTACGAAAGTAATATGAAAAAGATGTTTGAGAACAAACATGTGTTTTGTTTCATTAAGTTTGGCAGGAGTAACTTTATTCTGTGCGGTCAGATCTTCGACTAGTCAGTTGGTTGTCGCAACAAGAAATTAGGAAACGTTTAACAAAATGACGTCACAATCAATGTTAGGAAAATATGAAGCGATCAAATTAAATTGCCTTTTTTCCTATATTTTCACGTAAAATATTAGATATTTATGAATGGGGATAAAAGTGAGGGTGGCCGGTCTCAAAGGGCATTTGAGATCGCAGATGACGTCATCGTAGGGCCAGCAGACCTCGGCTATCGCCGCGGTCTGCTCAAACCCTGCAATGACATCATCCTTGGTCTCAAATGGCATTTAAGACCGGCCACTCTCGCATTTATCCCCTAATTTGAATTAGTTTGGTCTAAAATTGATGGAACTAATTCTCAGTCAGTAAAGCAAATTAAAATTTGCCTACTTGTACTTCGGTTAAGTTTATCAGACACAGTGCAATATGGGTGATATTACTTCACTTTCTACAGACATGTTATATGGACATGTAACTATTTCTATATTGTTTGAAATAGTATTAAAATCTTAACAAATCAGTTTAAACACTGAGTTTCTTAGTGATAGATGATCAAAGTTTGACCATTTTTAAATATGCGAAATATTTGAGGTATGACTGAGCGGCAGCTCAGTCTTTATTTTAATCTTTTAATTTCTATCCTAAATCTTAGTCACTGAAAATAATAGGAAAGTCTATTCCAGTGGGAATTTTATTGAAGGCATGGCAAATGCCAACAAACTTTTGAAAAACAAAGAATTTGTCATGCCTGAGATTTAAAATTGCTGTAAAATGGTCAATGTTTAACCAATTTTTACTACATTTTTTGGTACTACAATTGTTGTTTTTTTCTTCTCAAGCTACATGTAATGTTCTTTTTACCTTTAATGATTGGTCACTATTTCTTTGAAAATCCTTCATTCTAAGGATCTGAGTGATCTTTTAAACTAATGTTTCCCTTGTAATGTAAAAAATTTAATCTCATGAAAATATATTAACTTGATTCCAAATGACCTACTGTATGTACAAGGGTCAAGGTGCACTGAGTTGCTGGGCCCGGCGAGGCGCTGATCAATTTTTCCCCATAACTTGAGTTTGGCCGCTGTCGTATTTCGCTAGTTTGTTTTATTTGTATGTTTCATGTAAATGAATAAGCGTCGCTTATGATATTTAGTGCATATTCAACAGTGATGTTTCCACAGATCAAACTAAGAAATAACTATTAACAAGTTTGGCCGCTGTCGTATTTCGCTAGTTTGTTTTATTTGTATGTTTTATGCAAATGAATAAGCGCTGCTTTTGATATTTAGTGCATATTCAACAGTGATGTTTCCACAGATCAAACTAAGAAACTGCTATTAACGGCACCATTTGTGGTGCATTACGATCCTAAAGGAAAACTTTTGTCAGTTTTCGGAAAAGTGAGGCAACGCCCAAAATTTGCTTAAAGTTTTGGTGAGTTTTTTTCCCTCAACTTTCAGGAAATTTCCTTCCTTTTCAGGAAATGTCTTTCCTTTTCAGGAAATGTCCTTCCTTTTCAGGAAATTTCCTTCCTTTTCAGAAAATTTCCTTCCTTTTCAGGAAATTCACTTTAATTTGAGGAAATTGTCTTCAATTTTCAGGATTTTTTTACTAAATCAGCGCTTGTTGGAGGCTTCACCCCATGGACCTTTTCCAAGGGGTAACTGCAAGATGCTTTTCTTAACTTGTTTTTTGGTCCATCCCCCTTAATATTTATAATGGGATTAGTTTTTGATACCCTTACAAAAAGAGTGTGTCAAACCTTGTCTGTGTTCCTGCATGAAGACATGTGGCAGACAAAAGACTTCACGTGGCAAACAAAAGTGACACACATGACAAACAATGAAATTGGAACTAATCCCCTGTGAGTCTAAAAGGTAATCCTACATGTGTTCATGTGTGGCTGACATGCATGAACATGTGTGAAAATAAGTGCTTCAACAAGACATGAAAATATGTGGTAAAACAAGTTCCAACCTGTGACAACAAGTGTGGCAAAGCGTGGCAAATTTTCAAGTACAAGCCATTGCATTATGCAAGGAGGCCCTCCTTTGGAAGTGTGTGAAAGTTAATATATGTTCTATGGATATGTAGACATACAGACACAGTCATTGCCACTTTATAAGTATTATGCAAGGTTTTGGCAAAAATTTTGGTTTTCTTTCAAGTTGTAAAAGCAAAATGTGTTTAAATAGTAAAGTTACAGTTTAAGTGTCACTTTCCTTGTTCAATTATTTTACGACTCGAGTTGTATAACACTTAATTTTGTGTTCATCCAATAATCAAACTTGTGAAACTTATGAAAAAGTTTTGCCTCTGGAAGAACATGATAATATGCAAGGAAATGTTGTTTTATACATGTGACCCCTAGATCTATTTCTTGACTAGAACGGTAAATACTGTCATGGTTCGCATCCCATGCAAATTGACACCCATATCATATGATCTGGCCAATTATAAAAATGGCATCTTACACTCAAGTCCCACATGGCATCCAATGTCCCACATGACATCCCATCCCATGTCCCACATGGCATCCCACCCCATGTCCCACATGGCATCCCACCCCATGTCCCACATGGCATCCCACCCCATGTCCCACATGGCATCCCACCCCATGTCCCACATGGCATCCCACCCCATGTCCCACATGGCATCCCACTCCATGTCCCACATGGCATCCCAACCCATGTCCCACATGGCATTCCACCATATCTCCCATATGGCATCCCACCCCATGTCCCACATGACATCCCATGTCCCACATGACATTCCATCATATGTCCCACAGGGCATCCCATCCTATGACCCACATGGCATCCCACCCCATGTCCCACATGGCATCCCAATCCATGTCCCACATGGCATTCCACTCCATGTCCCACATGGCATTCCACCATATCTCCCACATGGTATCCCACCCCATGTCCCACATGGCATCCCACCCCATGTCCCATATGGCATCCCACTCCATGTCCCACATGGCATCCCACCCCATGTCCCACATGGCACCCCACCCCATGTCCCACATGGCATCCTACCCCATGTCCCACACGACATCCCATCCCATATGGCATTCCACCATATCTCCCACATGGCATCCCACCCCATGACCCACATGACATCCCATGTCCCACATGACATCCCATCCCATGTCCCTCATGGCATTCCACCATATCTCCCACATGGCATCCCACCCCATGTCCCACATGACATCCCATGTCCCACATGGCATTCCATCATATGTCCCACAGGGCATCCCATCCTATGACCCACATGGCATCCCACCCCATGTCCCACATGGCATCCCACCCCATGTCCCACAGGGCATCCTACCCCATGTCCCACAAGACATCCCATCCCATGTCCCACATGGCATTCCACCATATCTCACATGGCATCCCACCCCATGTCCCACATGACATCCCATGTCACACATGGCATTCCATCATATGTCCCACAGGGCATCCCATCCTATGACCCACATGGCATCCCACCCCATGTCCCACATGGCATCCCACCCCATGTCCCACATGGCATCCTACCCCATGTCCCACAAGACATCCCATCCCATGTCCCACATGGCATTCCACCATATCTCCCACATGGCATCCCACCCCATGTCCCACATGACATCCCATGTCACACATGGCATTCCATCATATGTCCCACAGGGCATCCCATCCTATGACCCACATGGCATCCCACCCCATGTCCCACATGGCATCCCACCCCATGTCCCACATGGCATCCCACCCCATGTCCCACATGGCATCCTACCCCATGTCCCACACGACATCCCATCCCATGTCCCACATGGCATTCCACCATATCTCCCACATGGCATCCCATCCCATGTCCCACATGGCATCCCACTCCATGTCCCACATGGCATCCCACTCCATGTCCCACATGGCATCCCACCCCATGTCCCACATGGCATCCCACTCCATGTCCCACATGGCATCCTACCCCATGTCCCACACGACATCCCATCCCATGTCCCACATGGCATTCCACCATATCTCCCACATGGCATCCCACCCCATGTCCCACATGGCATCCCATGTCCCACATGGCATTCCATCATATGTCCCACAGGAATCCCATCCTATGACCCACATGGCATCCCACCCCATGTCCCACATGGCATCCCACCCCATGTCCCTAATAGCATCCTACCCCATGTCCCACACGACATCCCATCCCCTGTCCCACATGGCATTCCACCATATCCCCCACATGGCATCCCACCCCATGTCCCACATGGCATTCCACCATATCTCCCACATGGCATCCCACCCCATGTCCCACATGACATCCCATGTCCCACATGGCATTCCATCATATGTCCCACAGGGCATCCCATCCTATGACTCACATGGCATATTCCACCACACAGTGTCTCACATGGCATATTCCACCCCATATGTCCCACATGGCATCCCATGCTATGACCCACATGGATCCCATCCTACATGTGTGTCTCACATTAATCCAACCATATGTATCACATGACATCCCTCCCTATGTCCCACATGGCATCCCTCCCTGTGTCCTGCATCAGTGGCTTCCCACCTGATGTCCCACATGGCATCCCACCATATGTTCCACATGGTATCCCTCCCAATGTCCCAATGACATCCTGCTTTATTTACCACATGGCATCACATCCCATTTTCCCATGGCCTCCCACCCTATGTCCCACATAGCCTCCTACCCTATGTCACACATGGCATCCTACCTTATGTCACACATGGCATCATACCTTATGTCACACATGGCATCACAACCTATGTCACACTGTGTTACTTGTGGCATTGTACCCTGTTCCACATGGCATTGTACCCTGTTTCACATGGCATCCCACCCCATGTCCCACATGGCATCCCACCCCATGTCCCACATGACATCCCATAGGCTCCATAGGAAGCCTCATCCTAGCTATCACAGTCACTGATTGAGCATACTATGTATGAAAGTGTCAGTTCATATATTAACTTATATGTAAATGACTTGTTGAAATGGGGTGGGACGCCATGTCCCACATGACATCCCATATCATTCCATGTCCCACATGACATTCCATCCCATGGCAATCCACCCTATGTCCTGCATGGCATTCCACCACATATCCTACGTGGCATTCCACCCTCTTCCACATGGCATCCCACCCCATGTCCCATATGGTATCCCACCCCATGTCCCACATGGCATCCCACATGTCATCCCACCCTATGTCTCACATGACATCCCATAAGCTCCATAAGAAGTCTCATCCTAGCTATCACAGTCCCTGATTGAGCATACTATGTATTAAAGTGTCAGTTCATATAATAACTTATATGCAAATGAGTTGTTGAATAAGAAAAAAAGGTGGAGTCAAATAATTATGCCTGATATAGCCCTTAACCTTTACTCTCCCAGCGTCACGGTGACCGTGACAGTTACGATCCAGTTTCCAAAAAAAAATTGAGTTCCTTCCCAAAATCCTATAGAGCTGCAAATAAGTTCATTCCAACCAAATTGAATAGATCTTTCATAATATGGTTATTTTGTTGGGGGGTTAGATTGACATTTTTTGAGTAAAATCGTTACAAAAAAGTGCTTTTTTTAAAAAAACGGGCATTTTTTTTTTAAATTTTTTTGAAAGACGAATGTCATACGTGAATATTTTTTCTATTTTTTTTTTCTTCAGGTAAAGTATAAAGATAGTTTGAATTGTTAGTTGCTACACGATTTTTACTTGTACTTGGTCAATGTTTGTGTTTTTTGGAGAAAATATGCCAATTTTTTTGATTTTGGGCCATTTTGGACCTTTTTGATCAAAAATTATAAAAACGCCCAAATATTGTATTGAATTTTTAAAATCTCTACGGGTAGAGGAGAAATAGATCGTTCAGACAAACTATTACAATAACAGATGCACCCCTCTACTTGCCTAAAAGGTCTCTGATGATGATGTCAATTTGCGTTTTTTTTTTTTTTTTTTTTTCGCATTTCGACATCAAAATGGCGAGATACAAGTTACAACGTCGAACGTGCCTTCCGACTCCTATGTTTTCTTCAGAATAATGATGATTCAGAGGGGTCGGAAGGTACTTCTGATGAAGAAGATGTACCAGAACTCGACCAGATTGAGGAAGAGGAGAATATAGAGCCTGCTGAGATGGATAGCGATCTGTTCCAAATTACGGAGTTGGTGAGTGTTTTCTTCCAAAAGTAGCGAAAGTACTACATTGTAAATGTGTAGTAATAAAATAAGGCTTATAGAATTCTAATGATAAATTAGCGGGGATTTTTTGCTTGTTACAATAAACAAGTAAAAGGGACACTAGAATCACATATAAAAAAAAGGATTAAGGTCCTTTCTATAATAGCCGGGATGAAACAAATGAAAGCTGAACCCCAATAATAACATTTCTAAATGGACTGAAATATATGTATTTCCCAATGGCAAAATTGTAAATTTAGGCCTACTGAAATATGTGTATTCCCAATTTCACAAAATCCAAGTTCCATTATTTCAGGGGCCGAAATCATAATTTTATGGGGGAAAGTGGAGTAGGGGTCCCATGTTACGGCAAAATACACATGTTGGGGGTGCCCCAGGCCCATTTAGAGGAATATGCTTGTATATAGGCCTAGTACCGGTACATTATTTTGATGCCCCATTTTTTGGGACCATGTTCCTTTTCCCCTCCCCTTGGCTATGCCACTGTTGTGGTGATGACTAGATCGATAAAACAAACATTTTGGACACCTGTATGTACCCCCAGGCTTCCCGGCTGTAAAAATCTGTCCCCACGGTTACCACAAAATTGTGGGGCAGGTTAGAAACCACAATAACATGTTATGCGATAACATGTTATGCGTATGCTTGAAGAGGACAAGCCGCCCGCTACTCCCCAACCCAAGAGGAAAAGGGACAGACCGTTGAAGATGAGCCCAGGCCCCTTTTCCAGGCCTTCCGCTGCAGTCTCGCCACCATCACCACTCAAAGAAAATCCGACTGCAGCGGAAAAAGCTGCCTTCAAAACCAGGAAGGAAGAGCGGAACGCTCGGCTGCAGGAGATACAACGGTCGAAGGTCATTCCTGCAGCCGATAAAGACTATCATCTGTGGAAAGTACTGGTGGAGAATGACCGGGATCGACACGAGGTCTTCGGTAACTGGTTATGGGAAGACCAAACTAAAGTAAGTTGAATGAATATAGTTGCAATTTGTTTTGTTTTTTTAATTTCTATTTGCAGCAACAAGGTATAGCAGAAGACTTTACAAATTTGGACCTTTTCGGCAAACATTTCTTATGAATTCCATGTGGAATGAACAGAAGTGTCTAATAGATAATTAGCATAGTCTATCAACATAAAAGTAGCTGTGAAGCTTGTAATGGCTGAAATTGGGTCAGAAATAAACAAAAAACAGTTTTGTGCATAATAAATGAGGTAAATGACCTAATTTGCATATCATTTGCATAATTTCTTATTTTATTTTTTGCAAATGATGATGTAAACATCTTGTTTTTCTGCATTCTATAAGTTTTGGACATCATAGAAGGAAAAATGCATTTTTTTTGGAACATTTAGTGCCATACACTATTAGATAGATTATTCACAGAATTGGGGGATAATTTTTAGGTCAAAATGTACCAAATTTTTCATATTTGCGTAATTTTTTTTCTCTTCTGATTCCTAAAAATCCATGAATAGTATCAAATGAAAGGTCTTTCCAAGAACGATTAAGAAATTCTATCCATATTTTTTTGCTATTTAGCCACAAGGCACAAGCGTGTCATAAAGATAGAATGTTTGGAGACCTAATATGCTAATTTAATGACCTAATTTGCATATTTGAGTTCGGAAATATGCACATTTTTGGAAGGTTCAACATGTTAGCTTTCATAAAAGTCGAACTTGTTTTGGTACAAATGGAACAGAAAGTGCTGAAAAAATCCTCTTTCCAAAAATTTCAAAAATAGCTTATTCTATTTTTGGAACCTTGGGAGAGTAAGGGTTAATGTATACAACATGGTAAATATTATATCATATGTCCCTCATGGCCCCCATCCATGTCCCACATGGCATCCCTCCCTATGTTCCACATCGTGTCACACTCCCTGACTAAGCATGCTAAATAAAAACAGTCTGGTCAGGTCATATACTGTAGTAACTTTATGCAAATGAGCACAATAATAAAGGTGGAGTTTAAAAAATCATGCCTGATATAACTGTTTGGTGCCCAAATATTTTGAAGAATCTGAAGGATTTCAAATCTCAAGTGCTACAAGAGAGACTTGAGGATCTCTGAAGAATATTGAAAAATTATATCATTTTACAGTTATCTTCTAAGAAAATATCAAATGTATTGTAGACTTTTGAAGGAACTAGTCTTTAATCCTAGCATAAGTACCTCTGAAAAACATTAACATTTTATAAGAAAATTCTAAAGGAATTCTCAAAAAACTTTAACATTTCTGAGGAAATCTGTGGACGGCCAGACGGACGTAATCGCCATTACATAGGTATGCATAAATGCTTCGCATGCGAACCAAAAAACAAATATAATGCAGGAAAATTAGAATGTCCTCTCATTGAAAACCGACAATACATGTTTTTTTGTAAGAGGGCTGCCTGGGAAAATTTCAAGAGGGACAAATAAATTTTATTACGTTAATTGGTTTATTGGTCATGATAAAACTATACTTTATCACAGCATACTTGTGATTTTAGCTTAAGACTATTTTCATGACTGTCATGAAACTTCATTTGGCTGTACATAGATAATTTCTTAAATAATCTCAAAATTTAAGTATGAAAAGCATAATTTGTGAATAACTTTCAAAACACTTATTGAGACAATTAAATTTAGCTTCCCCCAGACCTTGGCAGTTGCTTTTGGACATGCAATACAATTTACCTTACATTGTTATGCTGGATCAATACAACATTTTTGAGGGTTTGGTATAATGGCAGAATCAAAGAAGTGTGTTACTTTGTGAGGGTGGTAACAACTTGAATACTGCACGAAAGATATGATATCCTCTAATTGATTACCAGCAATATGATTATGTGGTAGGGAAGAGAAGGATTATTTTATGTGTGACAAAATTATTACAATTGATCATTAATCATTTTTTTTTACTTTTTTTTTATAATGGGCATGCCTTATATTCATCACAGGATGATTCTAACTGTTTTATATTTAGGCTATTTTCAAGCATATATTTTGGACAAGAACTAGACTAGAACGCATAAAAAAGAATGATGTAAATGCAAACGCACAGTTTGATACCAAATTATTTATCAAATTTCTGTTCTCAAATTACTCTTGCAAATATCTGCTCCTATAAGACAAAATCGTACACTTAATTTGAAAGCTTGACTTTCCTCAAATTATTTCTTTTAATACTGAATAATTAAAGAAAGTTACTGGTTTACATGGTCTCTTAAAGAGATAATTATATTTTATATCTTTATCTGATTCCAGTGGCATATCTAAAAGTAAGGGAAAGGGCCTGGTCAGAAATTTCCAAAAATCCAGAAAATTCAGTATGTTTGTTTTGGTAATCCTGACAAAGCCATCTTGAGAAAAATGAATAGAATATTTCCGAAATCGAATCTTTCAGTTCGGCCTATTTAGCAGGTTAGAGTTAGCAAATTATCAAGTTATTTCTTCAAATTTCAGAAGTTTGTCCTCAAAATATCTAAATATTTCCTTAAAATTTCTGAAGTATCTTTCTTAAAAATCATGCAACATTTTTCCAAAAACTTTCACGTTTTCATCAAAATATCCAAATTTTTCCTAAACATTTCTTATTTTCGCTCAAAATAACCATGGTTGTTTTCCTCAAAATTTAAAATTTCCAAAAAAATTCCCTCAAAACTTCTGACTTTTCCCTTAAAATTGTATTTTGTTTGTTTGTAGGGAAGAGTGATGGGGAGGGGGGGAACGGGAGGGGGTTAGCTTGCATTGGGATTTTTAATGATTCCCCCTCCCCTTTAAAAAAGTCTGGCTAAGCCACTGCCTGATTCACTAACAGGGTAACACTATTTTGTTGCAAAGAGATTAATGTAATCCTGCTTTCTTAAAAAAAAGAAAAAAACACTTTACACCTCTCTAATGTCAGAGACCACATCAACTTTTAAGCCAAAAACCTGTGCCAACACATGGAAATACGTGTAAAACCCTAAAAACCAGTGTCAGAACAATGAAAGAGTTCTGTGAAAAAGTGTGTCAATGCGTGTCTTAATCCTAACAAAGTTAAATAAATTCACCATGTGGTTGGCACAAATATCGTGTTTTAAGTTCATATCTATTTCCGAGGAAAAGTTGTGTAATACCAAATTTTGAAGCTTGACTTTCCTCAAAACTATTACTTTTAATACTGAACAAGTAGAGAAAGTTACTGGTTTACATGGTCTCTTAAAGAGATCTATTTTATATCTATATCTGATTCCAGTGGCACATCTAAATGGAAGGGAAAGGGAGGACCTGGTCAGCAATTTCCAAAAATTGAGAAAATTTGCACAACAGAAAAATCAGTATGTTGAATTGTTTTGGTAATCCTGATGAAAGTCATCTTGAGAAAAATAAATAGAATATTTCCGACAATCAAATCTTTAAGTTAGACCTATTTAGCAGGTTAGAGTTAGCAAATTATCAAGTTATTTCTTAAAATTTCAGAAGTTTAAATTGTCCTCAAAATATCTTACTTTCCTCAAAATTTCGGAAGCTTTCTTCAAAATATATTAATTTGTTCTTAAAATTTCTGAAATATCTTTCCTAAAAATTATGCAACATTTTCCCAATATTTTTCAGGTTTTCGTCAAAATATCCAAATTTTTCCTAAACATTTCTTAATTTTCCGTCAAAATATCCAGGTGTTTTCCTCAAAATTTTAAATTTCCAAAATATTTCCTCAAAACTTCTGACTTTTCCCTTAAAATTGTATTTCTTCTGTTGGTAGGGGAGGGGGTTAGCTTGCATTGGGAGTTTTTAATGGTTCCCCATCCCCTTCAAAAAAGTCTAGCTAAGCCACTGCCTGATTCTCTAACAGCCCTTACAGAAAAATGAGCTTGCGACGAGCTTGCCACGAGCTCGTCAACAATAAGACGAGCTCGTCAACAAAAAACGAGATCGTCGCGAGCTCGTCAGATTGTTGACGAGCTCGCCACGAGCTCGTCAAAACATAGATGAGCTCACCACGAGCTTGTCAATAACTGGCCAAGTCCAGTGCATAAGTCCATACATGCAAAGAACTTTGAAAGGGACAGATGCTAAAATTGTAAACAACAACATGGCAAAGTGTGTAGTAACTTGTAATTTGCCCATTTTTTAATATATTTTTAACCTTGTATAACTATATAAAAAGTGTAACAAAATATTATAGGCCTATATTGGAGATAGACCTAACTTCATATTTTTGCTGATGTTTATCAACACTGATCCATCCATTGTAATCAGTAGCTCATTTTCTTTATTTAATCATCACTTTAATTTTAATTAGGGGTGGGGAGAAGGTGCAACCTCCAAAGAATTTTTTTTTATCAAAGGGAATATTCATTATGATTCATATAATAATGTGTCAATGTTCAAAGCTTAGCAATTTATCTCTTTTAGGCTTAATTTCAATTTGTTCAGTTGGCAAGTGGTAAAGTATCATTTTTGTTCCAATTTGCTGCTCATGTATTTCTTATCTTTGAGCAAACCTGCACAGCGCTTTGCTTACCTAGTTTAATCCACCTGGCTGGAGAAGGGGGAAATACTGAAGAAATTTGAGAGGTCCTTGGATTGATATCAGTTTGTGCCAGAGAAGTCATGGGTTCCCAGCTGCAGGATTAATCAAGGAAAAGCATTTGCTAAATGGCCATTCTTTGGCAGCAGGGGTGTCACTAGGATTTCTCTGAGAAGGTAAATTGCCTCTTTGACATGATAAATCTCACTGGTTTCTTCCCCTTTTTTTTTTTTTTCTTCAGTAAATTTTCCATTTGAAATGTGCTTGTTATGTTTAGAAAATTGTGATATTTGGTATTCACTTTCACCCTTAAACACATCTTTCATTCCATCACCTTGTTCTAAACAGAACAATGTTATAGATTAGATAAAAGTATGCATCTTAAAGCATTAAACCAGCTTTCTTTTCTTTACTTGGTACAGTTCATTGCCAGGTGAATTTGATTGACAAAGAAAGTACACGCAAAAGTTGCTGTTAACTGCTTTGTTACAAGAAACTAGCTTGTCAAGTTAAAAGATAAGAAACGAGCTCGCCGCGAGCTCGTCAGAGAGATGCGCTCACGACAAGCTCGTCAGAGAGACAAGCTCACGGCAACTGGAAGAAATCTGACGAGCTCGTTTTCTCAATCTTTTGACGAGCTCGTCAATATGACGAGCTCGTCAATATATGACGAGCTCGTAAAGGTTCCAATTGCAAGCTCATGAAGAGCTCGTCTTTGAAACAAGCTCGCAATGATCTCATTTTCTTTACTATCCTGGGACAAGCTCACCATTTTGACGAGCTCGCCTTTTTGACGAAATCGTCAAGGATTTTTGACGAGCTCGTAAAGGTTTAATACGAGCTCGCGGCAAGCTCGCTATTTCTGTAAGGGCAGCTAACCTCATAATTATCCTAAATATGAAAACAGACATGTGGTTGTTAAAATATGAACATTTCAAAATTTTTACTTTAAGCCCCGCCTCATATCAACCAAAAACAAAGGGGCACGTCTACAGACCATGGGCTAACACTAGCTAACATCATAATTACACCAAATATGAAACAAAACAGACAGACCGTTGTTAAAATATGAACATTTCTGGATTTTTACATTAAGCCCTGCCTACTCACTCATTAATATGCATGACCATCAATATGCATGACCATCAAAAACAATAGGGCACATCTACGGACCATGGGCTATCTGTGCACTACATATGACATGAATTCAGTGTATCGTTATTGAGATATTGTGTTTACGGGCTAGCCATCACAAATATACACACACACTCCATCATGACCGCATATAGGTTCCTGATGCTATGGCATCTGAACTAAAAATTAAAAAGAAAATGTTGTGATATATATATTTTAGAGATCCAGGAAAGGTTGTTTTTCAATAATGTTCACCACCAAAGTATCATCAGTTGGTAGTAGTATATTTAAAGTCATGCAGCCCCTGTAAGCAGAATTTTTTAAGGGGGAGGGGTGCATGGAGAGGCGGAGGTGGTTCATTTTTTTTTTTAAGTTGAGCACTTTTGTCCTGATACTGAAGTAGAAAGGGCTGTAGGGGGTGGGGTCTCAAAATTTCTTAATTTAAAATGAATTTTAGGGTGGTATCTAAAATGTAATAGGCGCTGTGACCTTTTTTTTTTATATTATGAATTCATAGGGCTCAAAGGTCCAGAGGTATACGTGGCAGTGCCACTTTTTGCTGGGGGTGGGAGAAGGGGAAAACTAGGGGGTGTGGTCAAAGGGCATGTGGTCAAAGGGCATGCTTAAGGAACCTTAGTGGGGGTCGAGAGGCAAAACCCTGATAAAAACCATGATCAATCTGTGTACTTGATATTGCATAAACCTGATGTAGCGTTCATGGGGTACCGGTAGGGTATGGTACTTTCACATTAATACATACCCACCATGCATATTAATGACATATGCTGATACACAATAACCAAAAAAATTATCATGCACAATATGATGCAAAATGGACATATAGTTGCTCATTTATCACTTATTCAAAATGATCACTTTAAGCCCCTCCCACTTATTAATATGCCTGATATCACCACCAAAAATAATAGGACACATCTACAGACCATGGGCTATCTGTGTGCCTCTGTGTGTCACATATGAAATGAATCCAATTTACTGTTCTTTAGATACCGTGTTTACAAGCTCTTTTCATCAAAATCATATTAAGCCCCACCCATTATGCATATTAATGAAATTCAAAATTGTACATCATGAACATGTACACATCAGCTTACATCATAATTATCCCAAATATAAAACAAAATAGACATACGGTTGTTAATATATGAACATTTCAAGATTTTACATTAAGCCCCGCCTACTCATTAATATGCATATCAACACCAAAACCTATAGGGCACATTTACAGACCATGGGTTATCTGTGTACCACATACCCGACATGAATCCAGTGTATCGTTCTTGAGATATCGCGTGTACGAGTTGGACGTCACAAATATACAAACACACTCATACATACACACACACACACGCGCCATAATGACCGCATAGGTTCCTGATGCTATTGCATCGGAACCAAAAACCATGTTTCTTTACTTTATTAGAAAAAAGATTTGAAAGTCAATTTAGATCATCCATATTTGAAGTCCATAAAATTACTTAACCCCGTTACCAATACATCTGATACATAAGTGGCATCACTTCCATGGCAATTGTTGATTGGCTCATTATGTAGTTATGTTGTGTAAATATTTAGTCAGAAACATTTAATTATACATTTATATTTATTTATCAGGCCAGTAATTAGGTACTTTTCTTAATATACTATTACCAAATAATATAACGTTTGGTAAATTGGAGTCCCTTTTTGTACTCTAACAAGATTTAATTGTCATTTATACAAGTCCCTGCTGTCACAAAAAAAAACTTTGATCTCTAGGCCTAAGCTGTTTCATTCCAACAAATCAAAAGCTATGATTTTGAACATTTCAAATTCCAAAACGGATCAAATATACAGGCATCATAACCTGGTTTTACAAATAACACTTTAATGAGTCAGTATGACTAAAGAAATGATATCAATAATTGAAAATAGCAATCTGAATTATATTTCCCTTTATCTTATATCTTCACAGGAAAGTGTAACATTGTGGGGATCCTGGTACGATATGGTTAAAAGGCTGCTGGACCATGACAAGGGGGTTAGAAGGGTGCTGGCCATGGACCCCAAGACCAGCCAACTCTTACCAACATGGCAGGACAAAGACGCCCTAACAAGTGTTTGCTGCGAACTGGAGCCGGTTTCCTTGTTTACTGACATGATTTCTGTGGAAAATCGTGTAACCAGCAGTTCAATCATCCCCACACTCACTCTTTTTGAGACAGAGATTTTTGCTGCAAAGGAAAGGTACACTAAGCTAGCAAAAGATATGAAGCAACGAATGTCAAAGGATATCTGGGCTAGCTACAAAGGGTAAGAATTTGCCAAGTTGCTGAAAATTGTTCTTTCTGGATCCCAGATACAAAGTTGATTACCTGGACGACGATGAATTGTTGGAAACAAAGAACAGTGTTAAAACTACTTGAAATTTGCGCAATACACTAGAATAGATTTGTTTATTATTGCGGAGGGTTCCACGATGCCATTTATAGTTATCTTTGGCTAATTGTTTCCTTTTTAAGAAATATTTGTAGGAAAGATGGATATTGTACTTATTGAAAGTATATTTTCTGGAGAAAACAAAAAATGATTAACGATGTAAATATTTTTGTACCACTCTCACGTATATAGTTTATAATCCCGTATTATGATAGCCCCTGTCTTACATTCTTCTTGTCTGAAGTTGCAACCAGGTGGTGACTTGCTGACTGTTGAAAACTTTGTTGTTTGTCAACTTGTGAAGGGTTGCCCAATTCCAACATTATGGACCTGCATGTGCAGTATACAAGCCAAGTAGGGAATCCCAATTTCTGTATGTGTACAAATTACTGGTTTTATCCAGGTGCGTACGTGGTAATGTAATATTGTACGTTGAGCATGAATTTTCCAAAGGCTTGTTCTTTTCTTTTTGGAAGTTTCTGTTAAGAATAGAGGCTCAAATATACCGTGTTATTTTTTATCTGTCTTTGTGTGATAACTGTTTGTGTTTATGTAGTTGGCCTAGGCTATCCCATCAAATGAATGACATTGACAATCACATAATTAAGTACTTTGAACAGTAGATGAAATGTTGAGGAAAATTCTGGTAGTAGTTATGCTACCAGGATTCATGTAGCAACACAGTGTTTGAAATTAGCAGAAGTCCGACAGTCCGGGGCTAGCTAAAATGGCCGTCGGACTATAGTAGAATTTAAGACCTGAACGTCCGTCGGGCTAGTCCAAAAATCAGATAGAATGATCTAGATTTATGACAGAAATAGACACGACAGCATATCTACAAGTTCTAGCTGACTTTAAACGTTGATATTTACGCTATGTTTGCAATATTCCTGATTCAAATCCTATACGGTCTTTGTACCATGTTTTCATTACGTAAGTTTACCGATGATGCATACACGTACATACACATTTCTGTATACATGTACATTCACGCACTTTTAGTGTTACATGTAACAAGAATGTATACACTCGGTCATGGTGTTTAAGTTTGTAAAAGTTTGTGAAGGGTTGTCAGATCCAGAAACTATAGGGCTCAGGGCATGCACATTCA
>JAIGNY010000755.1:0-46840 GCA_020152595.1 Chiridota heheva | reverse complement strand
GAGTTACATGGCGACATGTTTTCATTGAAATCTGGTCAAAATTTGAGAAAAATGCACAATTTACAAGGGGTACGGGAGCGATTTTCTTCATCATTTCTAGGAAACCAGATAGATCTAGATAATATTTGTGATATGAGTGAGTAAATACCTGAGTATCATGGAAAAAGTAAATATACACCAAATCGGTGGATATGGGGTCAAGAGAGGTCAAGATTATACCCATACAGCCAATAAAAATGACGAAAAATGGAGGATCTGGAGTGGTTGGCGGATAGTTTTTTGGCTGTAATTTCTACAATACCTATTGGACCTTGTTGATTTTCTAAATAATGATGTAACTTTTACCTCTAATATTGAATAATTAAAAAAATACTGTAAAAAAATAACTTCAGTAACATGGCGACATGTTTTCATTGAAATCTCGTCAAAATTTGGAAAACCCCAGAAATTACAAGGGGTACGGGAGCGATTTTCTTCATCATTTCTAGGAAACCAAATAGATCTAGATAATATTTGTGATATGAGTGAGTAAATACCTGAGTATCATGGAAAAAGTAAATATAGACCAAATCTGGAGATATGGGGTCAAGAGAGGTCAAGATTATACCCATACCCTTACAAAAAAGAGTGTGTCAAACCTTGTCTGTGTTCCTGCAGGAACACATGTGGCAGACAAAAGACTTCACGTGTGGCAAACAAAAGTGACACACATGACAATGCATGAAATTGGAACTAATCCCCTGCGTGTCTAACAGGTAATCACACATGTGTTCACGTGTGGCTGACATGCATGTAAATGTGTGAAAATAAGTGTTTTAACAAGACATGAAAAAGTGTGGTAAAACAAGTTCCAACCTGTGACAAGAAGTGTGGCAAAGCGTGGCAAATTTTCATGTCTTTTTAACCAGCTTTACAGCTAAGCCATTGCATTATGCAAGGAGGCCCTCCTTTGGAAGTGTGTAAAAGTTAATATATGTTCTATGGATATGTAGACATACAGACACAGTCATTGCCACATCATAAGTATTATGCAAGGTTTTGTCAAAAATTTGGTTTTCTTTCAAGTTGTAAAGCAAAATGTGTTTAAATAGGAAGGTTACAATTTAAGTGTCACTTTCCTTGTTCAAATGTTTTATGACTCTAGTTGTATAACACTCAATTTTGTTGTGTTCATCCAATAATATTAAACTTGCTAAACTGTTACGAAAAGTTTTGCCTCTGGAAGAACATGATAAAATGCAAGGACATGATGTTTTATACATGTAACCCCTAAATCTACTTCTTAAAAACAAATATAATGCAGGAAAATTAGAATGTCTTGTTGAAACCTGGCAATACATGTTTTTTGTAAGAGGACTGCCTGGGAAAATTTCAAGAGGGACAAATAAATTTTATTATCTTAATTGGTTTTATTGGTCATGATAAAACTACTTTATCACAGCATACTTGTGATTTTCGCTTAAGACTACTTTCATGACTCTATGTCATGAAACTTCCTTTGGTTGTACATAGATGATTTTAAAAATATTCTTGAAATTTAAGTATCAAAACAAAAATTTTGCATAACTTTCAAAACACTTCTTGAGACAATTCAATTTAGCTTCCCCAAGCCTTCACACTTGCTTTTCGACATGACAATTTACCTTACATTGTTACGATGGTTCAATACAACATTTTTGGGGATGGGTATAATACTTTAGTTGGCAGAATCAAAGAAAGTGTGTTACTTTGTTAAGGTGGTAACAACTTGAATACTGCAGGAAAGATATGATATCCTCTAAATGATTACCAGCAATATGATTATGCGGTGGGAAGAGAAGGATCATTTTATGTATGACAAAATTATTACAATTAATCATTAATCAGTTTTTTTAATTTAAATTTATATTCATCACAGGATGATTCTAACTGTTTTATCTTTTAGGCTATCTTTAAGCATACATTTTTGACTAGAACTAGACTAGAACGTACAAAAATGAATGGTGTAAATGCAAAAGCAGTTTGATACCAAATTATTTATCAAATTTCTTTTTCAAATTACTCTTCAGTAGGTGCAAATATCTGCTCCTGTAAGACAAAATCGTACACCAAATTTGAAAGCTTGACTTTCACAAATAATTTGGCTAAGTCACGGCCTGATTCACTGGGTAACTCTATTGTGTTTTAACGAGATTAGTGTAATCCTGCTTTCTTTAAACAAAAACACACTTCACACCTCTTTACTGTCAGAGACCACAACAATCCAGCAGGTAGTGCATAATAAGGCAAAGAAAGCCAAGCAGGCAGTCACAACAAAGGCTTCTGTGGAGATCACTTTAGTGAAACCAAGTGAACCTATACTATAGGTGCATGTAGCTTGCACAAAGTACAGTGTTTATCTTAATTAACTATCAAAGTTAAAATAAATTTACTGTGTGCTTGGCACAAATATCTGTTTTAAGTTCATATCTATTTCCGAAGAGGACTTGTGTAATACCAAATTGTGAAAGCTTGACTTTTCTCAAATTATGCATATTATGTCTTTAAAAAAATACATATATAATGTTTTGAATGAAAATACTTATAATACTTCATAAACTTTAAAGCAAAAACCTGTGCCAACACATGGAAATACGTGTAAAACCCTGAAAACCTGTGTCAGAACAATGAAAGAGTTATGTGAAAAAGTGTGTCAATGCGTGTCTTAATCCCGACCTCTTTCAACTTGGCATCAACCCCGCCACTCTCGGCACCTATTCCTGGCCCACTTTTCCGCCTTGGGCCACCCCCCTTCCTTCTGTCCACCTAGACCTCTCCACTTATAACAAAACTCAAACTCACCCTAATCTCTTCATCAATCTCCACAACCAAATCAAAGACCAACTCTCAAATTACACCTCCATCTATACTGATGGCTCCAAGGAAGGCAACAAGACAGCTGCTGCTGCCATCATCCAAGACATCACCCTCAGTAGCAGACTTCCTGACCACTCATCCATCTTTTCAGCCGAGGCTAAGGCCATTCTCCTCGCTCAACTTTATTGAGTACTCTCCTCTTAGTCACTTTGCCATTTTCTCTGACTCAAAGGCTGTTCTTACTTCATTACTCAATCTTAAATGGGATAACCTCACCTGCCACCTCCTCCTCCGAAACTCTTTCTCCCACCCTCTGCAGGAAAAGTGTTCTTTTCTTCTGGATACCCAGCCATGTTGGCATCCCTGGCAATGACAGGGCTGATACAGCCGCTAAGCTTGCCCTTAACCTCCTCCCTTCCCCTTTTCCAAAACCCTCTCTGACATCAAGCCGCTTATCGCTTCTCTTGTTCGTGACCGCTGGCAAACCTTATGGAACTTCCAAATTGATAACAAACTCCATGTTATCCAGCCCACAATCCCGATCAAATCCACCATCAACAACCTTTCTCGATCGACAACGCTTCATATTACCCGTCCTTAGAATTGGTCACACCCACCTCACTCACTCCCACCTCCTTATTGGTTCCCCAACCCCTCTGTAACAATTGCCACTGCATCCTTACAATCCAACACGTTCTCCTTGCTTGCCCCCTGTACAACCTTCCCAGAGCTTCTCTCGCTCCCCACAACTCAATTGCTGAGTTCTTCCAAAAAAATCCTCCAGATAAAATAGTCTCCTTCCTTCAGCATGCATCCTCTACAACCATATTTAATCCTCCTCTTCCACCCCCTCTCTACTTTGTTTTTAGTTTTACCCATGCACCTCCTCTCTCGATCACAGCTTTCTGGCTTTTGTTCTTGAATTTCTCTCATTCTTCCCCTGGTCTCTTTCCTTACTACCTCTAAAATGATCTGACCTCTCAGGCACAATTTGACCTTTGTTGTCGTGGTGCCGTTAAGACCTCATCAAACATCAAACATCAAAACTTTTTAAAGTTAAATAAATTCACAGTGTGGTTGGCACAAATATCTGTTTTAAGTTCATATCTATTTCCTAGGAAGAATTGTGTAATACTAAATTTTGAAAGCTCGACTTTTCTCATATTATGTCATTTATAGAATACATATATTATATTTGTAAATGAAAATACCTATAATACTTCATAAACTTTTAAGCCCAAAGCCTGTGCTAATACATGGAAATACAGGTAAAACCCTGAAAACATGTGTCAGAACAATGAAAGAGTTCTGTGAAAAAGTGTGTCAATGCATGTCTTAATCCTATCAAAGTTAAATAAATTCACAGAATCAAGTGGTTGGCACAAATATCTGTTTTAGGTTCATATCTCTTTCTTAGGAAGATTTAAGTGATACCAAATTTTGAGGCTTGACTTTCCTTATATTATATCTTTTACAAAATACATATATTATGTTTTTGAATGAAAATACCTATAATACTTTATAAACTTTTAAGCCCAAAACATGTGCCAACACATGGAAATACGTAAACCCCTGAAAACCTGTGTCAGAACAATGAAAGAGTTATGTGAAAAAGTGTGTCAATGCGTGTCTTAATCCAATCAAACCTAAATAAATGCACTGTGTGGTTGGCACAAATATCTGTTTTTAAGTCCATATCTATTTCCTAGGAAGAATTGTGTAATACCAAATTTTGAAGCTTGACTTTCCTTATATTATATCTTTTACAAAATACATATTAATGTTTTTGAATAAAAACACCTATAATACTTTATAAACTTTTAAGCCTAAAACATGTGCCAACACATGGAAATACGTGTAAACCCCTGAAAACCTGTGTCAGAACAATGAAAGAGTTCTGTGAAAAAGTGTGTCAATGCGTGTCTTAGTCCTATCAAACCTAAATAAATGCACTGTTTGGTTGGCACAAATATCTGTTTTTAAGGCCATATCTATTTCCTAGGAAGAATTGTGTAATACCAAATTTTGAAGCTTGACTTTCCTCATATTATATCTTTTACAAAATGCATATATTATGTTTTTGAATGAAAATACCTATAATACTTCATAAACTTTTAAGCCCAAAACATGTGCCAACACATGGAAATACGTGTAAAACCCTGAAAACCTGTGTCAGAACAATGAAAGAGTCCTGTAAAAAAGTGTGTCAATGCGTGTCTCAATCCTATCAAAGTTAAATAAATTCACAGGATAAAGTGGTTGGCACAAATATCTGTTTTAAGTCCATATCTATTTCCTAGGAAGAGTAGTGTGATACCAAATTTTGAAAGCTTGACTTTCCTCATATTATATCTTTTATAAAATACATATTAATGTTTTGAATAAAAATACCTATAATACTTTATAAACTTTTTTAAGCCCAAAACATGTGCCAACACATGGAAATACGTGTAAACCCCTGAAAACCTGTGTCAGAACAATGAAAGAGTTATGTGAAAAAGTGTGTCAATGCATGTCCTAATCCTATCAAACTTAAATAAATGCACTGTGTGGTTGGCACAAATATCTGTTATTAAGGCCATATCTATTTCCTAGGAAGAATTGTGTAATACCAAATTTCGAAGCTTGACTTTCCTCATATTATATCTTTTACAAAATGCATATATTATGTTTTTGAATGAAAATACCTATAATACTTCATAAACTTTTAAGCCAAAATCATGTGTCAACACATGGAAATACGTGTAAAACCCTGAAAACCTGTGTCAGAACAATGAAAGAGTTATGTGAAAAAGTGTGTCAATGCGTGTCTTAATCCTAACAAAGTTAAATAAATTCACACTGCAGGATCAAGTGGTTGGCACAAATATCTGTTTTAAGTCCATATCTATTTCGTAGGAAGAATTGTGTAATACCAAATTTTGAAGCCTGACTTTCCTCATATTATGTCTTTTACAAACTACATATTGATGTTCTTGAATGAAAATACCTATAATAAGGCTTCATAAACTTTTAAGAATAAAACATGTGCCAACACATGAAAATACGTAAAACCCTGAAAACCTGTGTCAGAACAATGAAAGAGTTCTGTGAAAAAGTGTGTCAATGCGTGTCTTAATCCTTTTAAAGTTAAATAAATTCACTGTGTGGTTGGCACAAATATCTGTTTTAAGTTCATATCTATTTCCTAGAAAGCATTGTGTAATACCAAATTTTGAAAGCTCGACTTTCCTCATATTATGTCTTTTACGAAATACATATATTATATTTTTAAATGAAAATACCTATAATACTTCATAAACTTTTAAGCCCAAAGCCTGTGCTAATACATGGAAATACAGGTAAAACCCTGAAAACATGTGTCAGAACAATGAAAGAGTTATGTGAAAAAGTGTGTCAATGCATGTCTTAATCCTATCAAAGTTAAATAAATTCACAGAATCAAGTGGTTGGCACAAATATCTGTTTTAGGTTCATATCTCTTTCTTAGGAAGATTTAAGTGATACCAAATTTTGAGGCTTGACTTTCCTTATATTATATCTTTTACAAAATACATATATTATGTTTTTGAATGAAAATACCTATAATACTTTATAAACTTTTAAGCCCAAAACATGTGCCAACACATGGAAATACGTGTAAACCCCTGAAAACCTGTGTCAGAACAATGAAAGAGTTATGTGAAAAAGTGTGTCAATGCGTGTCTTAATCCAATCAAACCTAAATAAATGCACTGTGTGGTTGGCACAAATATCTGTTTTTAAGTCCATATCTATTTCCTAGGAAGAATTGTGTAATACCAAATTTTGAAGCTTGACTTTCCTTATATTATATCTTTTACAAAATACATATTAATGTTTTTGAATAAAAACACCTATAATACTTTATAAACTTTTAAGCCCAAAACATGTGCCAACACATGGAAATACGTGTAAACCCCTGAAAACCTGTGTCAGAACAATGAAAGAGTTCTGTGAAAAAGTGTGTCAATGCGTGTCTTAGTCCTATCAAACCTAAATAAATGCACTGTGTGGTTGGCACAAATATCTGTTTTTAAGGCCATATCTATTTCCTAGGAAGAATTGTGTAATAACAAATTTTGAAGCCTGACTTTCCTCATATTATGTCTTTTACAAACTACATATTGATGTTCTTGAATGAAAATACCTATAATAAGGCTTCATAAACTTTTAAGAATAAAACATGTGCCAACACATGAAAATACGTGTAAACCCCTGAAAACCTGTGTCAGAACAATGAAAGAGTTCTGTGAAAAAGTGTGTCAATGCGTGTCTTAATCCTTTTAAAGTTAAATAAATTCACTGTGTGGTTGGCACAAATATCTGTTTTAAGTCCATATCTATTTCCTAGAAAGCATTGTGTAATACCAAATTTTGAAAGCTCGACTTTCCTCATATTATGTCTTTTACAAAATACATATATTATATTTTTAAATGAAAATACCTATAATACTTCATAAACTTTTAAGCCAAAAGCCTGTGCCAATACATGGAAATACAGGTAAAACCCTGAAAACCTGTGTCAGAACAATGAAAGAGTTATGTGAAAAAGTGTGTCAATGCGTGTCTTAATCCTATCAAACCTAAATAAATGCACTGTGTGGTTGGCACAAATATCTGTTTTTAAGGCCATATCTATTTCCTAGGAAGAATTGTGTAATACCAAATTTTGAAGCTTGACTTTCCTCATATTATATCTTTTACAAAATGCATATATTATGTTTTGAATGAAAATACCTATAATACTTCATAAACTTTTAAGCCAAAATCATGTGCCAACACATGGAAATACGTGTAAAACCCTGAAAACCTGTGTCAGAACAATGAAAGAGCTATGTGAAAAAGTGTGTCAATGCGTGTCTTAATCCTAACAAAGTTAAATAAATTCACACTGCAGGATCAAGTGGTTGGCACAAATATCTGTTTTAAGTCCATATCTATTTCGTAGGAAGAATTGTGTAATACCAAATTTTGAAGCCTGACTTTCCTCATATTATGTCTTTTACAAACTACATATTGATGTTCTTGAATGAAAATACCTATAATAAGGCTTCATAAACTTTTAAGAATAAAACATGTGCCAACACATGAAAATACGTGTAAACCCCTGAAAACCTGTGTCAGAACAATGAAAGAGTTTTGTGAAAAAGTGTGTCAATGCGTGTCTTAATCCTTTTAAAGTTAAATAAATTCACTGTGTGGTTGGCACAAATATCTGTTTTAAGTCCATATCTATTTCCTAGAAAGCATTGTGTAATACCAAATTTTGAAAGCTCGACTTTCCTCATATTATGTCTTTTACAAAATACATATATTATATTTTTAAATGAAAATACCTATAATACTTCATAAACTTTTAAGCCAAAAGCCTGTGCCAATACATGGAAATACGTGTAAAACCCTCAAAACATGTGTCAGAACAATGAAAGAGTTCTGTGAAAAAGTGTGTCAATGCATGTCTTAATCCTATCAAAGTTAAATAAATTCACAGGATCAAGTGATTGGCACAAATATCTGTTTTAGGTTCATATCTCTTTCTTAGGAAGATTTAAGTAATACCAATTTTGAAGCTTGACTTTCCTTATATTATATCTTTTGCAAAATACATATATTATGTTTTGAATGAAAATACCTATAATACTTTATAAACTTTTAAGCCCAAAACATGTGCCAACACATGGAAATACGTGTAAAACCCTGAAAACCTGTGTCAGAACAATGAAAGAGTCCTGTAAAAAGTGTGTCAATGCGTGTCTCAATCCTATCAAAGTTAAATAAATTCACAGGATGAAGTGGTTGGCACAAATATCTGTTTTAAGTGCATATCTATTTCCTAGGAAGAATAGTGTGATACCAAATTTTGAAAGCTTGACTTTCCTCATATTATATCTTTTATAAAATACATATTAATGTTTTGAATAAAAACACCTATAATACTTTATAAACTTTTAAGCCTAAAACATGTGCCAACACATGGAAATACGTGTAAACCCCTGAAAATCTGTGTCAGAACAATGAAAGAGTTATGTGAAAAAGTGTGTCAATGCGTGTCTTAGTCCTATCAAACCTAAATAAATGCACTGTGTGGTTGGCACAAATATCTGTTTTTAAGGCCATATCTATTTCCTAGGAAGAATTGTGTAATACTAAATTTTGAAAGCTCGACTTTCCTCATATTATGTCTTTTACAAAATACATATATTATATTTTTAAATGAAAATACCTATAATACTTCATAAACTTTTAAGCCTAAAGCCCGTGCTAATACATGGAAATACAGGTAAAACCCTGAAAACATGTGTCAGAACAATGAAAGAGTTCTGTGAAAAGGTGTGTCAATGCATGTCTTAATCCTATCAAAGTTAAATAAATTCACAGAATCAAGTGGTTGGCACAAATATCTGTTTTAGGTTCATATCTCTTTCTTAGGAAGATTTAAGTGATACCAAATTTTGAGGCTTGACTTTCCTCATATTATATCTTTTACAAAATACATATATTATGTTTTTGAATGAAAATACCTATAATACTTTATAAACTTTTAAGCCCAAAACATGTGCCAACACATGGAAATACGTGTAAACCCCTGAAAACCTGTGTCAGAACAATGAAAGAGTTATGTGAAAAAGTGTGTCAATCATGTCTTAATCCAATCAAACCTAAATAAATGAACTGTGTGGTTGGCACAAATATCTGTTTTTAAGTCCATATCTATTTCCTAGGAAGAATTGTGTAATACCAAATTTTGAAGCTTGACTCTCCTCATATTATATCTTTTACAAAATGCATATATTATGTTTTTGAATGAAAATACCTATAATACTTCATAAACTTTTAAGCCCAAATCATGTGCCAACACATGGAAATACGTGTAAAACCCTGAAAACCTGTGTCAGAACAATGAAAGAGTTATGTGAAAAAGTGTGTCAATGCTGTCTTAATCCTATCAAAGTTAAATAAATTCACAGGATCAAGTGGTTGGCACAAATATCTGTTTTAAGTTCATATCTATTTCCTAGGAAGAATTGTGTAATTTTGAAGCTTGACTTTCCTCAGAATTATTACTTTTAATACTGAACAAGTAGAGAAAGTGACTGGTTTACATGGTCTCTTAAAGAGATAATTATATTTTACATCTTTATCTTAAACCAGTGGCATATCTAAAAGGAAGGAAAAGGGCCTTGTCAGGATCTTCCAAAAATCCAGAAAATTTGCACAACAGAAAAATCAGTATCTTGAATTGTTTTGGTAATCCTGATGAAAGCCATCTTGAGAAAAATTAATAGAATATTTCCGAAAATTGAATCTTTAAGTTAGGCCTACTTTGCTGGTTAGAGTTATCAACTTATTTCTTAACATTTTAGATGTTTGTCCTTAGATTATCTTACTCAAAAACTCCAAAGCTTTCCTTAAAATATCATAACTTGTCCTAAAAATTTCTGAAGTATCTTTTCTAAAAAATATGCAACATTTTCCCAAAAACTTCTCAGGTTTTCCTTAAAATATCTTAATTTTCTTTAAAATGTTCTTATTTTCTCCTCAAAATACCCAAAGTTATTTTCCTCAAATTTCAAAATTCTCAAAGTATTACTCTTAGAATTTCATTTCTTCTGTGTGTAGGGAAGGGAGGGTAAACTGGGATTTTATTTATGATCCCTACTCCCCCTTCCTTTAAAAAAGTATAGCTAAGTCACTGCCTGATTCACTGGGTAACTCTATTGTGTTTCAACGAGTTTAGTGTAATCCTGCTTTCTTTAAACAAAAACCACAGTTCACACCTTTCCACTGTCAGAGACCACAACAATCCAGCAGGTAGTGCATAATAAGGCAAAGAAAGCCAAGCAGGAAGTCACAACAAAGGCTTCTGTGGAGATCAGTTTAGTAAAATTAAATAAACCTATATTATAGGTACATGTAGCTTGCACAGAGCAGTGTCCATCTTAATTGACCATCAAAGTTAGATAAATTCACTGTGTGGTTGGCACAAATATCTGTTTTAAGTTCATATCTATTTCTAGAAAGAATTGTGTTATACCAAATTTTGAAGCTTGACTTTTCTTAAAATTATTTTGTTAATATACACCGTATGTTGGAGTCAAAATTTTGAATACATTTTAAGTTTTAGTTTCACTAAAAATCTATTACATTGGAGCTGAAAGTCATGTGCACAGGTAATGGAACTGGGGGAGGGGAATTTGGCAGGAGCTAGGGCATGCTACCCCCCACTTTTCTGAAAAATGACAAGCGAAGAGTCCCCCTTTCAAAAGTGAAAAGTGCAGGCCCTCAATAACAGTTGAAGGTGCAATTACTGGTGGCATGCGCAGCTTTGAAAAAAATGAAATTAAGTGCCCCTTTTAAAATGAAGTTCTGCATTAACTCTGTTGATTTGGATTCACTATATCTACAGACTGGAGGACATATGTCTATGACTTAAGAAGTAGCCCCTAAGAGGCTGTGCCACCCTCACCTAAGCTTCCTATGCACCCCTGGTCATGTGGTTATTCAAACTTTCATGATTGACTTCTCTCACAAGATATGTAGAGTGAATGTTTGGTTCCATTCAATAATTACACAGTAGGAACTTATGAAGAATGTAATGTCAACTAAATGTACAAGGCATAAAGAGGCAATAAATTAAAATAACATTAAAAATCTCTGATAATTGGATGTGCAAGATTCACAAGTTTTATTGGTTTACCTCTATTATGCAGCTACACTACTAAAATTTGCATGCTTTTTCATATATTGTGAACATTAATTTAAGTTTGTCCAGTAGCGTGGCTAGGCACTGGCATTTGGGAGGGAGGAGGGGGAGTTTGGCAGGGTTTTGCGGGGGAGAGATTAATGATGCAATTAATAATTACAATATATTGTGAAACTTGGGGCTCATGCCTCCGCCCTCTCTGGCTATGCCCCCGTCTCCGCTGCCTATGCCTCTGAGTTTATTTTAAGACTGTTTGTAGTATTAGTCGAAGTAATTTATAAACTTGTTTTATATTGTGCTATTTTCATCCAACCCCTCTAGAAATATCAATTAAACCAGCCTACTTTTTGCATTACAAAAATATGCAGATCATGTCATGCACATACATGCTTCTAAGTTTATTATAAGACTGTTTGTAGTATAGTTGAAGTGATTTATAAAATTGTTTTCTATTGTGCTATTTTCATCCAACCCCACATTAGAAATATCAATGAAACCAGCCTACTTTTTGCATTACAAAAATATGCAGATCATGTCATGCACATACATGCAGTCATGGAGCTTCATGATACAATTTCCTCCTATTCAACTTAGCAGAGCTACAGACTAGTTGTTGCCTCCACAATAAACTTTGGGAATTGGACAGTCACAATGGCAGCCATTTCTAAGAAATCTGAGCAAAGCTCTTTGTTTACAAACAAATCCTAGACTGTTTGCTTTCATGCTTGAGTGAGTTTGGTGATTTGACTTACAAGATTAGTGGCTGTTATTAGATTATGCTACATGTGTTAAATTTAAAACCTTGTTTTGTGTTAAAAGGAATCCATGGTAGCATAGGCCCCAGCATAGGTAGCTAGAAAATGTAATTGGAAGGCAATGATTTGTGTGTGGGGAAAGAGGTGGGAGGGGGAGGGGCAAGGATGAACATCTTAATTATATAGATAATTAAGGATGTTTTGTATTCTTAAATACAAAATAAAAGATCATTTTTGAGAAGGGAAAGAAGAGGGGAGGGGGGGCAAGTGTATAATTGCCCCAATGGTGAGTTGTGCATATGCATGGTAGATATCTCCAAAGGAACTTGAATATAATTATGTAGCATTTATGTTGATTTTTGTTAGTGCTTAACTGCTCTCCTTCTTTAAGTATTTCATTGCAAAAGTTAATATACAAAACAAATGAATTAAATCAGAAACCAGCCCTGGCTGAATGGCAGCATTGAATGCCGGCATGAATCCCACCCATAATCAGAGGTGTAAGAATCAGGGAGGCAGAGGGAAACTTTCCCCCTATGAGAGAAATTTTGAAATCATTATTGGATATTTGGGTTAAATTTTCAGAGGCATTGTCCAAAAGTTCCTGGAAAACTCACCCCAAAAATCTAGCAGCAACTTTTGATGGAAACTTTATTAACTACTGCAATTTTTCCACTTGTCACCAGGAAATATGGGGAGTATTTATCCCTGAGAAGTGACCTTTCCTATGCCCCTGGGTTTAATTTAATACTTGTTCAATATTTTCATTTCATAAAAGTATTAACATTCAGAAAATTTAGTAAAAGGAACATAATTTATATCAAGATATCAATATTTGTTCGAATTTAAGGCATTTATTTTCACTGTATATGTTAACGAAAAATAATTTTCTTAACTCTACATTGCGTTTTAACTAGCCTTTCAGGTATGTGAATGTACCTCATGTGCCTACATGCCTTTTTGATGCATTGCTAATCCCAAAACAAAAGTCTATAACCATTATTTGGATACAATTATTATCATTAGTAGTAGTAGTAGTAGTAGTAGTATTAATAGTAGTAGTAGTAGTAGTAGTAGTAGTAGTAGTAGTAGTAGTAGTAGTAGTAGTAGTAGTAGTAGTAGTTGTAGTTGTAGTAGTAGTATATTGATGCATGATTGCAAACTGTAATGAAATCATTGTTATGGAAAACTTGAATTAAACCACTGACAATAATTAGAAAATAAGAAAGAGAATATTTACCTGTAACATGAAATGAGAAAGAGAAACAAATATGAATTTTCTTCACTGAGAAAAAATGTAGGTAAGATATATCAGTACAATATGCTATACTGTACATATTCGGGCAATAAACTAAAATTTAAATGAAGATATCATAAAATCATCAATTACCCAAATTTGCTGATGATATTTTAGAATAGGCCCAATTTGGTAATAACTTTGACCCTAGCAAATTTCCACTTTCCAATAATTATCGCTTGCCCCAGTGACATGTCTTAGGTGGGATATTGGACCTAGCCACTTTATTTTAGCAAAGACTGTCATTTTAAATTGGTGGCAGTATTTCTAGAATACCAATTGGACCTTGTTGATTTTCTAAATAATGATGGGGATCTGGGGTGGTCGGCGGATACCAATTTTTATCTTACACTCTGATATTGAATAATTAAAAAATACTGTAAAAAAATAACTTTAGTTACATGGCGACATGTTTTCATTGAAATCTGGTCAAAATTTGAGAAAAAATGCACAATTTACAAGGGGTACGGAGCGATTTTCTTCATCATTTCTAGGAAACCAGATAGATCTAGATAATATTTGTGATATGAGTGAGTAAATACCTGAATATCATGGAAAAAGTAAATATAGACCAAATCTGGGGATATGGGGTCAAGAGAGATCAAGATTATACCCATACAGCCAATAAAAATGACGAAAAATGGGGATCTGGGGTGGTTGGCGGATAGTTTTTTGACTGTCATTTCTAGAATACCAATTGGACCTTGTTGATTTTCTAAATAATGATGTATCTTTCACCTCTAATATTGAATAATTAAAAAATACTGTAAAAAATAACTTGAGTTACATGGCGACATGTTTTCATTGAAATCTGGTCAAAATTTGAGAAAAAATGCACAATTTACAAGGGGTACGGGAGCGATTTTCTTCATCATTTCTAGGAAACCAGATAGATCTAGATAATATTTGTGATATGAGTGAGTAAATACCTGAGTATCATGGAAAAAGTAAATATACACCAAATCTGGGGTCAAGAGAGGTCAAGATTATACCCATACAGCCAATAAAAATGACAAAAAATAGGGGATCTAGGGTGGTCGGCGGATAGTTTTTTGACTCATTTCTAGAATACCAATTGGACCTTGTTGATTTTCTAAATAATGATGTAACTTTTACCTCTGATATTGAATAATTAAAAAAATACTGTAAAAAAAATAACTTGAGTTACATGGCGACATGTTTTCATTGAAATCTGGTCAAAATTTGAAAAAAAACCAGAAATTACAAGGGGTACGGGCGCGATTTTCTTCATCATTTTTAGGAAACCAGATAGATCTAGATAATATTTGTGATATGAGTGAGTAAATATCTGAGTATCATGGAAAAAGTAAATATAGACCAAATCTGGGGTCAAGAGAGGTCAAGATTATACCCATACAGCCAATAAAAAAGACGAAAAATGTGGGATCTGGGGTGGTCGGAGGATAGTTTTGTGACTCATTTCTAGAATACCAATTGGACCTTGTTGATTTTCTAAATAAAGATGTAACTTTTACCTCTGATATTGAATAATTAAAAAAATACTGTAAAAAAATAACTTGAGTTACATGGCGACATGTTTTCATTGAAATCTGGTCAAAATTGAAAAAAAAAACAGAAATTACAAGGGGTACGGGAGCGATTTTCTTCATCATTTCTAGGAAACCAGATAGATCTAGATAATATTTGTGATATGAGTAAGTAAATACCTAAGTATCATGGAAAAAGTAAATATAGACCAAATCTGGGGATATGGGGTCAAGAGAGGTCAAGATTATACCCATACAGGCAATAAAAATGACGAAAAATGGGGGATCTGGAGTGGTCGGCGGATAGTTTTTCGACTGTCATTTTCAGAATACCAATTGGACCTTGTTGATTTTCTAAATAATGATGTAACTTTCACCTCTGATATTGAATAATTAACAAAATACTGTAAAAAAATAACTTGAGTTACATGGCGACATGTTTTCATTGAAATCTGGTCAAAATTTGAGAAAAAATGCACAATTTACAAGGGGTACGGGAGCGATTTTCTTCATCATTTCTAGGAAACCAGATAGATCTAGATAATATTTGTGATATGAGTGAGTAAATATCTGAGTATCATGGAAAAAGTAAATATAGACCAAATCTGGGGTCAAGAGAGGTCAAGATTATACCCATACAGCCAATAAAAATGACGAAAAATGGAGGATCTGGAGTGGTTGGCGGATAGTTTTTTGGCTGTAATTTCTAGAATACCTATTGGACCTTGTTGTTTTTCTAAATAATGATGTAACTTTTACCTCTAATATTGAATAATTAAAAAAATACTGTAAAAAAATAACTTGAGTAACATGGCGACATGTTTTCATTGAAATCTCGTCAAAATTTGGAAAACCCCAGAAATTACAAGGGGTACGGGAGCGATTTTCTTCATCATTTCTAGGAAACCAGATAGATCTAGATAATATTTGTGATATGAGTGAGTAAATATCTGAGTATCATGGAAAAAGTAAATATAGACCAAATCTGGGGTCAAGAGAGGTCAAGATTATACCCATACAGCCAATAAAAATGGGGGATCTGGGGTGGTCGGCGGATAGTTTTTTGACTGTCATTTCTAGAATACCAATTGGATCTTGTTGATTTTCTAAATAATGATTTATCTTACACCTCTGATATTGAATAATTAAAAAATATTGTAAAAATAACTTTAGTTACATGGCGACATGTTTTCATTGAAATCTGGTCAAAATTTGAGAAAAAATGCACAATTTACAAGGGGTACGGGAGCGATTTTCTTCATCATTTCTAGGAAACCAGATAGATCTAGATAATATTTGTGATATGAGTGAGTAAATACCTGAATATCATGGAAAAAGTAAATATAGACCAAATCTGGGGATATGGGATCAAAAGAGGTCACGTTTATACCCATACAGCCAATAAAAATGACGAAAAATGGAGGATCTGGGGTGGTTGGCGGATAGTTTTTTGACTGTCATTTCTAGAATACCAATTGGACCTTGTTGATTTTCTAAATAATGATGTAACTTTCACCTCTGATATTGAATAATTAAAAGAATACTGTAAAAAAGTAACTTTAGTTACATGGCGACATGTTTTCATTGAAATCTGGTCAAAATTTGAGAAAAAATGCACAATTTACAAGGGGTACGGGAGCGATTTTCTTCATCATTTCTAGGAAACCAGATAGATCTAGATAATATTTGTGATATGAGTGAGTAAATACCTGAGTATCATGGAAAAAGTAAATATAGATCAAATCTGGGGATATGGGGTCAAGAGAGGTCAAGATTATACCCATACAGCCAATAAAAATGACGAAAAATGGGGGATCTGGAGTGGTCGGCGGATAGTTTTTTGACTGTCATTTTTAGAATACCAATTGGACCTTGTTGATTTTTTAAATAATGATGTATCTTTCACCTCTGATATTGAATAATTAACAAAATACTGTAAACAAATAACTTGAGTTACATGGCGACATGTTTTCATTGAAATCTGGTCAAAATTTGAGAAAAAATGCACAATTTACAAGGGGTACGGGAGCGATTTTCTTCATCATTTCTAGGAAACCAGATAGATCTAGATAATATTTGTGATATGAGTGAGTAAATACCTGAGTATCATGGAAAAAGTAAATATACACCAAATCTGGGGATATGGGGTCAAGAGAGGTCAAGATTATACCCATACAGCCAATAAAAATGACAAAAAATGGGGATCTGGGTGGTCGGGATAGTTTTTGACTGTCATTTTTAGAATACCAATTGGACCTTGTTGATTTTTTAAATAATGATGTATCTTTCACCTCTGATATTGAATAATTAACAAAATACTGTAAACAAATAACTTGAGTTACATGGCGACATGTTTTCATTGAAATCTGGTCAAAATTTGAGAAAAAATGCAAAATTTACAAGGGTACAGGAGCAATTTTCTTCATCATTTCTAGGAAACCACATAGATCTAGATAATATTTGTGATATGAGTGAGTAAATACCTGAGTATTATGAAAAAGTAAATATAGACCAAATCTGGGGATATGGGGTCAAGAGAGGTCAAGATTATACCCATACAACCAAAAAAAGGATGAAAATTAGGTTATCTTATATAACTCTTCATTATGGAAAAAAGAGGATGCCTTTAATGTTTATTTTTCTTGAAAATGGATGGGAACATAGATTTAAATGCAAATGTAGTAAATCCAAAGTTGTTTAAGCATTAATTTTTGAAATACAGCTTTTTAAATTAACTCAGAACAACTGAAGTACTTAGTAAGTTTTGTGCAATTTTTTTCTGATTTCTGTCCACATTTAGGCCAAAAGTGGAAAATACGGATATTGCACATTTCCTCTTTGGGTCAGTATAATGCATGCCATTTAAAAAATATAGAGTCCTATGGCCTGAAATATTCCAAATGTTATTGAAATCTGTTCATATTACCAATAATAGTCCCAAAATGGATGAATATTATGCATTTCATGAGCAGCTAGGGTTACGGTCCACATTTAGGCCATTTTTGGTTCTCTCTTCAGGGCGAAGCAATTTTCAAAGATTTTCAGATCTTTCATGGGTTGCTATTCTTAAATTTACTATAAATCCAAAGAAAGTAATAGTTTTGAACATTTCTCGACCATTTTACAGTTTTATGTTAACTCAATCAAATTTTGGCCAAAAAATGCATATTTTGATATTGCACATTCTAAACTCTAAAAAATGGCATATTTAACAAAATAAACGTCCCCTTGATGTAACAATCTCAGAATTATTGTAAAATGTAGTAAGCTTCTATTTTACATCAGAAAAAACACCTTGTAACCTTTTTTGAAAAAATGTTAGGGTTAGCTCAAAGAAATTATGATATCAGTCAAAAATGTTTGATAGAGGTTTGATTTAGCAGTTGAAGTGGTTGAGGCAAATAGCATAGGGGGCAGTTCCACATTTATTAGAGCAATGGCACAACATTGATATGTCAAATTACAGTCAAAAAATGTTGTAATAAAATTATAACTACCTAAGAAAAGAGGCTTGGACATTCATGCATCACAAAATTTGCAAAGGGTACTGGACATTATGACCTCAAACACACATAATCTGTATAACAATCACATTCTATACAATTTTAATGATTTTATTTTGCTGCTTTTATAATTAAAAGGATTAGTTCAGGGGTCAAGCATGTCCATCTTATATGAAAGAGGAATTCAAAAGAAACACAATGGTGAAGAAAGCATTCAGGAGATATCTAAGTTTAAAGTTTGGTGTCATTTGTGTAGAAACGACTGAAATCAGACTAGTTGTGACATCATATTTTGTTATGGGATTTTGTGGCTTAAAAATCATTGGATGTCTGTAAAGTAGTAGGGGTAAGTACAGTAGTAGGGGTTATCAGAGTTAACAACCCGAAGACAGTTCGAGGAAAAATAATTCAAATAGTAAAAATGTTAATTAAATTTTCTTTAAAATACATTAACAATTGCTAAGAGTGTGAGGATGTGGGCACCAACCTTCCATAGTAGACTTACTACATTAGTCATTTCTACACAGATAAGACGGAGCTTTAAACTTGAATATCTCCTTAACAGAATAAGCTATTGAAATGCTTTCATCACCATTTTGTGTCTTTTGAGGTCCATTACGCCCAATCCTCGCTACAAATTTTCAGTCTTTTCACCAGCAAGAACCTCCATTTTGGCGGGTATAACTTTTAGACTCTGCTAGACGCAATTAAGAAACCCACCACAGATAGTTCAGTGATTTTACGTATCACTTATTACACTCCCAATCATCTATATGCACACAATGGAACTTATTGTGAAGGGCCAGGTATTGTGGATTTGATTACTGAAGGGCCAAGTCATGTGTGTAATGTGGGGCTGAGGATTCATTTGCACATTTAAAAGGAGTTACAAACATCCTGGTGAGTTTGGGTGCAACAGACTGAAAATTTATAGCCAGTTATTCATCATGTCCTCTTTCAGAGGATAACTTGCTTGACCCCTGACCTAATCCTTTAAATACATTTCAAGCATCCTAGATAATATTTTCCCTACCATTACCATATAGATCTACGAATTGTGACTACAACCAGAGTAATCAGGGAGTAAGGTAGCCCAGTGGTTACGGGCGTCTGTCTCGTACACAGTTATTCATCATGTCCTCTTTCAGAGGATAACTTGCTTGACCCCTGACCTAATCCTTTAAATACATTTCAAGCATCCTAGATAATATTTTCCCTACCATTACCATATAGATCTACGAATTGTGACTACAACCAGAGTAATCAGGGAGTAAGGTAGCCCAGTGGTTACGGGCGTCTGTCTCGTACACAGTTATTCATCATGTCCTCTTTCAGGGGATAACTTGCTTGACCCCTGACCTAATCCTTTAAATACATTTCAAGCATCCTAGATAATATTTTCCCTACCATTACCATATAGATCTACGAATTGTGACTACAACCAGAGTAATCAGGGAGTAAGGTAGCCCAGTGGTTACGGGCGTCTGTCTCGTACACAGTTATTCATCATGTCCTCTTTCAGGGGATAACTTGCTTGACCCCTGACCTAATCCTTTAAATACATTTCAAGCATCCTAGATAATATTTTCCCTACCATTACCATATAGATCTACACATTGTGACTACAACCAGAGTAATCAGGGAGTAAGGTAGCCCAGTGGTTACGGGCGTCTGTCTCGTACACAGTTATTCATCATGTCCTCTTTCAGAGGATAACTTGCTTGACCCTGACCTAATCCTAATCCTTTAAATACATTTCAAGCATCCTAGATAATATTTTCCCTACCATTACCATATAGATCTACCCCTGACCTAATCCTGTGACTTCAAGCATCAACCAGACCATAATCAGACTACAACCAGAGTAATCAGGGAGTAAGGTAGCCCAGTGGTTACGGGCGTCTGTCTCGTACACAAGAGGTACTGGCATTGAATCTCAGCCAGGGCGCTGTGCTGTATCCTTGAGCACAACACTTTATCCCATTTGCTCCATTTCACTGAGCTGTGAAAGGAGCACCAGTTTCGGCTGGGCAGTTAACCTGCTATGGACTGGTGCACCATCCAGGGGAGCTAAGTACTCTCATCCGCTTGGCACCATGGAAACCGGATATAAGCACCGGCTCTATAAGCTGTTAAGCCTTGAAGGGATTTAACTTTTTCTGTATACCGGTACTAACCAATTTCAATGATTTTTTTCTCCAACTTTTATAGTTTTAAAAGAATTTTCCATCAATTTAGATAATAATGTCCCTACCTGACCATGCTGATCTATGAAAGGTAATTAAAAAAAAAAAAAATGCTATAAACCATTACACACATTTTCATAAAAATTGGCTAAACATTGACAACTTTACAGCACTTTGAATAATAAGGCCATATAATAATAGATTATGCAAATTTTTATTTAAATTTGTTACATCAGAAATAGAAAACCTATGAATATTGTTATGTTACTGTTTTGCTTTTCAATCTTTCACCCGCATTCTTTAAATAGCAGCAATTAGATATGACCTAGACATATTGCAACTCCATAATACCCTGAATAAACATTTAGCAATAGGAAAGCCTTCTTGTCAAATAGGGGGCAAAAGCCTATCAATCGGACAACATATTTGACTTTACAAAATTTTCGGGGGAAGGGAAGTAATCTTGTGGGGCAAATGCCATCCATGCCCCCCCCCCTCCCCCACAGAAATTCAAAAGACTTTCTGTGCTCTCATAAATCCACACTTTTGCATACGTTAAAGGAATATTTCCACTGAATATAAGTTTAATATATTTGATAGAGAACAATAAAATAACCAAGATTGGTAAGAAAACAAGTTAATATCTTAATCCTTTGAGAAGTTATTGAATTTTAGAGATTACTCTTGTCTGCTCAAAAGAAATTGTTGGTCTGAGTCTAAGTCATCATTATGATGTCATCACAGCACTGCTGTACTTATGATGTCATCACAGCACTTCTGTACCATTCTTTATGTATTTCTTTGAAAATTAATTTCGTATTTTCTAAATGATTGGGAACATTTTTTTCTTCAAAAGTTATTAAAATAGTGTAAAATAAAATTTACAATAATGTTTTCCAATCTGTTCTTGTAACTTACATTTGAATTATGAAAACTTGGTGATTGAATTTCCAAGAAATACATCAAGTTTAGTACAGGAAGTGCTATGATGACATCATAATGATGACTTAAGACTCAGCACAAAAGTCACTTTTACACAGGCATGAAAAATCTTTAAATTTCAATCACTTTTTCTATGAATGAGATCTCAACATGTTTTTTTACCAATCTGTTTCTTAAAGCTTTCTCTATACGATACATAAAAATGAAATTCAATGGGAATATTCCTTTAAAAATTCTACAAATTTTGATTAACTGTACCTCCGAAACTACAAACCCTGTTGTCAAAATTGAAAGAACATTGTGTTCCGAATGTACAGCTCCTTCTGATGAATACAAAGTTTTCTAACTGTCCACACACCTTTAAGTTAAATTTCAGTTGACTGCAACTGCTAGTAAAGAGGAGTGGCAGTGTTAAAACAACTGCTATCTGCATTGGAAGCAAAATACCTTCTTACAAACACCTTTCCCACCACAGGCGGGTAGGTGTGGCTTAAAATCCTGTGAAACACCATCCTTGGCTAGGTTGTAAGGTATATCCCCAGATATGATATCTTCACTAGATAAAGAGAAAGGGTCAATCAATGTACTACTAGCTGAAGGATTAGCAATTGCCTCAAATATATTAACCTTTGACCTCTGAATGTCTACTCTTTTAGACATATGCAAATCACCCCCAGACATATGCAAATCACCCCTGGACATATGCAGATCATTCCGGGACATATTCAAATCAATCCTTGACATCACGTTCTTAGCAACTTTCCTATGCCTCTCATCCCCTTTTGAATCCCTGCATCTTATATTTCTTAATAATTTTTTTCCTCCAATAGCAATTGCCTCCTCATCTGTGACATTTGACCTCCGGCTGTCTCCTCTTCCAGATGTATTCAAATCATCCCTTGGCATCACTTTCTCAGCAACTCTTCTAGACCTCTCAGATTCCTTTGAATCCCTACATCTTGAATTTCTTAATAACCTTTTTCCTTCAGTAGCAATTACCTCCTCATCTGCAGACTTTGACCAGCAACTGTCTACTCTCTCCGACCTATTCAAATCATCCCTTGGCATCACTTTCTCAGCACCTCTTCTAGACCTCTCAGATCTTCCTTTGAATCCCTCTCTTGAAATTTCATCCCATTTTTTCTCCAATAGCAAACCTCTCCCAGACTTTGCCTCTCATTTTCTCTCTTCCTATTCAAATCATCCCTTTTCTCTCTCACATAACCTCTTCCAGAAATATTTCCAGAAATATTCAAATCACGCCTTGGCATCCCATTCTCAGCATAACCTCTCCCATGCCTCTCAGCTTCCTTCCTATTTTCTACTCTTCCAGAAATATTCAAATCACGTCTTGGCATCTCGTTCTCAGCATAACCTCTCCCATGCCTCTCAGCTTCCTTCCTATTTTCTACTCTTCCAGAAATATTCAAATCACGTCTTGGCATCCCATTCTCAGCATAACCTCTCCCATGCCTCTCAGCTTCCTTCCCATTTTCTACTCTTCCAGAAATATTCAAATCACGTCTTGGCATCTCGTTCTCAGCATAACCTCTCCCATGCCTCTCAGCTTCCTTCCTATTTTCTACTCTTCCAGAAATATTCAAATCATCATCTCGTCTTCTCCCATGGCATTTTCTACTCTTCCAGAAATATTCTCAGCATAACCTCTCCCATGCCTCTCAGCTTCCTTCCCATTTTCTACTCTTCCAGAAATATTCAAATCACGTCTTGGCATCTCCATGTTCTCAGCATAACCTCTCCCATGCCTCTCAGCTTCCTTCCCATTTTCTACTCTTCCAGAAATATTCAAATCACGTCTTGGCATCTCGTTCTCAGCATAACCTCTCCCATGCCTCTCAGCTTCCCATTTTCTACTTTCCAGAAATTTCAAATCTCTTGGCATCAGAAATATTCCTCTCAGCTTCCTTCCCATTTTCACTCTTCCAGAAATATTCAAATCACGTCTTGGCATCTCGTTCTCAGCATAACCTCTCCCATGCCTCTCAGCTTCCTTCCCATTTTCTACTCTTCCAGAAATATTCAATCTCGTTCTCAGCATAACCTCTCCCATGCCTCTCAGCTTCCTTCCCATTTTCTACTCTTCCAGAAATATTCAAATCACGTCTTGGCATCTCGTTCTCAGCATAACCTCTCCCATGCCTCTCAGCTTCCTTCCCATTTTCTACTCTTCCAGAAATATTCAAATCACGTCTTGGCATCTCGTTCTCAGCATAACCTCTTCTAAGCATCTTAACTTCCTTTGCATTCTTGCATCTTGAATTTCTTGATACACTCTTTCTTCCTATGTCAATTTCCTCCTCATCTGCGACCTTTGACCTTCCGTTGTCTACTCTTCTAGACGTATTCAAATCATCCCTGGACATCTCGTTCTCAGCACCTATTCTAGACCTCCCAGCTTCCTTTGAATCCCTCCATGTTAAATTTCTTGATAACCCTTTTCCTCCAATAGCAAAGGACGCCTCACCTGCAACCTTTGACCTCCTGTTTTCTACTCTGCCATATGTATTCAAATCACCTCTTGACATCCTGTTCTCCACACAACCTCTCCTAGGCATCTCAATATCCTCCTTTGAATCTTTGCCACTTGAATTTCTTAATAACCTTTTTTGTCCAATAGCAATTGCCTCATTGTTTTCGACCTTCAAACTTTCATTTTCTACTCTTCCCGATATATTAAAATTATCTCTTAACATCTTGTTCTCTGAACAATTTCTTGAGACCTCTCATCTTCCGTTGAACCCCTGCTTCTCGAATTCCTTGATACCTCTTTTCCTCCTGTCTTCCGCGACTTTTCAGAGAAACACTCCCTTTCAGAAGACATCTTGAGAAGCACTCTTGGACTCCCTAAATCTTTCTTAACACCAATGTTAGAAACGTTGACCTTTTGCGATAACTGTAATGACATTTCTGAAGCTTGTCTGTTTTGTGATTGCACCCTGATAGTAGGTTCAAATTCATTCACCATTTTTCTTCTAAAACCACCGGAATAATTCATCTGTTTGCTGCGTGCACGATTCGCATCTAAAGAATATTTCTCTAAGAGTTGCGGGTCTATAGTTCTGTTCTCTAATTCTCGTTGTGCGGCACCTGTTTCATCTGAAAATGACCGGCCGATTACATCTTCTTCAGAATGATTTTCACAACCTTTGTTTACCTTGAAATAATCCTGTTGGGTGGATCTTTTATTATAATTCTTTTTCTTCGATGTGAGATGGCTTTTTGGTGAGTCGTCTACTTTGCCTGGTGTTTGATGTCGCTGCTGAAGGATATCGCCACCTCTCCAATTTCTGGGATCACTCTTTTCTCTGAATCTTTTATCTTTATGTACAGGACTAGCAGAAGTTAATCTTGCACTTCCAACATCTCCGACTCCAGCAAATCTTCCTTGAAGTTCCTGGTGATCAATCATCCGTTCCATAAAATATGTTTCATCTCCTAAGAGGAGATCCTTTTGGGACTTTACCGATGAATACTCCTGAGATTTTGAGAACCTGGAGAAATCATACGGCCTTGGTGCAAATTTCCTTTCAAACTCCTCTGGCTTTGGTGAAGATTTCTTGGAAAATCCCGGAGTCCTTGGAGATTTTGGAGAAAAATCTTGATACCTTGATGGTGTTTTCCAGGGACTGATTTGATATTTAGGGGAATTTTTTCTAGAAGTTTCCTGAGACGTTGCTAATTTTCTGGAGTTAGCAAGATTCTTTGCAGAAGGAGTTCTTGAACGTTGGTGACGATTTTTATTTTCATGAAAAACATCCCTCTCTTCAGAATCTTTGGAAACAGAGTTAGGCCTGGCAGAATTAAAATCTTCTCTTTTCTCTTTACTTCTATGAAAGTGATCCTCTGAATCGCTCAGACATTCCAACCTTTCTCCAACGAAATGTTTGCACAATGAGCCATACTTTTGATTTAATTTTGGAGATGACATACTTGAATAACTGTTACGATTTTCAATCTTATATCTACCAATACTTAATGCGTTATGTTCAGGTTTAGTATTGCTCCTTCCAGGAGTTGATAAAGACCCAGACTTAGGATGAACTTTTGCTGGGCAAGAAGATAGGGTATTCACTCGATGTTTCGGAGATGAGAGAGCCAAAGTTTCAAATCTTGAAGAAATTTGTGGCGACCTCGGCTGCCTGCACGGTGACGCCCAGTTTTGTGATGTCCTGTTCCTTCCACCAGAATGCAACGGTGAGGAGGGCTCTCTTCTAAAACTTATCGCTACAGTTCTAGATTTTACTGTTTGCGATGAATTTGTTTCGGCAACTGAACATGTTTCAAATGAATTTCTTTGTATTTGATAATTTTGCTGTGATGCATTGTGGGAAAAGCCTGGCCTTACAATCCTATTCCTCTCGTTAATGTCACATATGTAACGATCATCACCTCCATGATTTGATTCTCTTTTTCCTTTTAGAAATCTTTTAGACGGACTTTGCGTTACATCCTGAATATCCTGCTTTCTCTTCAAATTATTTCCTTTCTCAAAAAACTCCTTGGAGGATTCCTTCGCCCGCCCCTTCCACATTTCTTGATTAAAACGAGCGACATCACGACGTACATCAAAAGAATCATCTCCGATATTAATCCAAGAGTTATCAAAAGTTTGCTTCGTCGTCTCAGAAGAACCGTTAATAAAACTATCATCCTTGCTTGTATTTTCTCGATAAGATCTGTTCTCTAAAACTCTCATTTTGCCGCTTCTTCTCTGCGATGATTTCTGACCAACAGATTGACTCTCGTCTTCCGTCAGTCCTCTACCAATTTTGTCTGATTTTTTGTGAGCATGTTCTAAATCATGATTGCCATCCTCTTTGTCACGTTTTGCTGAAAAAATCTGTTCATGTCTTTCAAGGTCTGCTCTTTTGCCATTCTTGGCCAAGTCAATGTAACCTTTAATAGAACTATCATCACAACTATCACTTGAATTTACACACTGAGAATGCAGTCCGGATATTTTCAACTTCTCTCTCTTCTTGGAGTGAGGTATGTGATGCTGTAAGCTATATGAATTTACACACTGAGAATGCAGTCCGGATATTTTTAACTTCTCTCTCTTCTTGGAGTGAGGTATGTGATGCTGTAAGCTATATGAATTTACACACTGAGAATGCAGTCCGGATATTTTTACCTTCTCTCTCTTCTTGGAGTGAGGTATGTGATGCTGCAAGCTATATGGAGCGTCGCCTGATTCTGCTAAAGTGGTCCTACATTCACTTTCATCTAAATTTGAAGAAGATTTATTTCTGAGCGAAACAGGATCTTCTATTAATCTTATTTCTTCAATGCTCCCTGGAGAAGAGAGTGAAGAGTTTTCATCCATCTCAATAAAGGACATCTTCTCTTCAGCTGAATCGTTACAAGGAACTATGGGAGAAATAGACGATTTCCGTTCCTTTGGAATGCTTCTTAAAGATGGTCCACTTTTGACAGAGGCATCATCAGAATCAACTTCATCCTCGACAGTATCCCCCTCTTCTTGATCACTTGTCCCCTCACCCTCGACACTAGCCCCGTTTCCTTGATCAATTGTCCACACATCCTCCACATCACTGTCCCCTGAGACTGGATCTCCTGCTCCTTCCTCTTCATCATACGCAATAGCTGTGTCAGTGGAATCTGGATAAAAAGATACAAAAGGTGTGGACTCATTCAAATGTTTAATTATCCAATCAGTGTTCACATTAAAGTGTAGGACTGCAGGATTCCTGCACCCGCACATATCTCACAAATAATCAGGAGGGGGAGGGGGGAGATTCCCATAAAAAAAAAAAAAAAAATTACAGCCAAATTTTGGCATTTGTTTTGGTATTTTTGGCATTTTGGGGATATTTTTTTATTCTTTGGTATTTTTCAAAAAAGATATCCCCAAAAAAATTACACAATGAAGGGAAAATCCCCCTCCCCAATTTCAAACCTTAGTGTGAACACTGTAAGTGATATGTCAGTGCAGGATATTTGCCAATCGGGATGTTATATCCCGATCGGGACACCAGTAGTTATTGCTGGAGACCTGTATTCCGAGTGGAATATAGTGTCTCGTTTGGGCTAGAAAAGTATATCCCGATTGAGATATTGATGCAAATTGAGAGGGGTGGCAACAAGTTGTTAACATAAATGGTTTTGCGCACAAATAGGGGAATTTCCGCATCAAGTTATGAATATTCATTAAAGGCCTACATAGTTTTCTTTCATTTCACCAGGGATTAGCAATATCCATCAAAGCATAGCAAAACTTGTGAAAGCAAGTGGAAGGTCTGTAATGAAAATGTGAATATTGGTAGATCAATCATATTTCTGTAAAACAGATTTTAGTTAAAAATTGAAATTTGACTTTTATTAATCATGCATATATTATGAAAAGAGAAAGCACAACTTGAAGCCTGAATGGAATGCATGATAGTTTTAATATCTTGTTTGGAATATCATATCCCAATGGAGATATTTCAAATGATATCCTGTTTGGCACACATCCCACACTGTATGTTAGTATTGTGACATCAGTTTGTTTGTTTGTTTGATGAGAGTTTAACGGCACTACAACAGCAAGGGTCAAATTGTGCCTGAGAGGTTAGATCATTCCAGAGGCAGGAAGGAGAGTAAACAGGGGGAGATTGAGAGAAACACGATAACTAAAAGCCAGAAAGCTGGGATCAAGAGAGGTGTATGGGTGGAAAAATAATGTAGAGAGAGAGGAGGTGGGGAAGGAGGACTAAATATGGTTGTAGAGGGAAGCATGATGAAGGAAGAAGATCATTTTATCTGTGTTTTTTTTTTTGGAAGAGCTCGGCTACCGAGTTGTGGGCAGCGAGGGAAGCTCTGGGAAGGTTGTACAGGGGGCAAGCAAGGAGAATGTGATGGACTGTGAGGGTGCAATGGCAATTGTTGCAGAGGGGTGGGGGGAGCCAGTAAGGAGGTGGGAGTGAGTGAGGTGGGTGTGACCTATTTTAAGGCAGGTAATGTGGACGTTGTCAACACAAGATAGGTTGTGAGTAGTGGGTTTGATCGGAATGGTGGACTGGATGACGTGGAGTTTGTTATCAATTTGGGAGTCCCATGAGGTTTGCCAGCGGCCACAAACAAGGAAAGTGATAAGCGGTCTGATGTCAGAAAGGGTTTTGGGAAAAGGGGGAAGGGTGAGGGCAAGCTTAGCAGCTGCATCAGCCCTGTCATTGCCAGGGATGCCAACATGGCTGGGTATCCAGAAGAAAAGAACATGTTTCCTACAGAGGAAGGGAGGGGGGGGCGAAAGGAGTTTACGGAGGATGAGGTGAGATATGGGGTTATCCCATTTAACATTGAGTAATGAAGTAAGGACAGCCTTGGAGTCAGAGAAGATGGCAAAGTGGCTGAGCGGAGAGTATTCAATAAAGTTGAGGGCGAGGAGGATGGCCTTGGCCTCGCCTGAGAAGATAGATGAGTAGTCGGGAAGCCTGCTACTGAGGGTGATGTCTTGGATGACGGCAGCAGCAGCTGTCTTGTCACCTTCCTTGGAGCCATCAATATAGATGGAGGTATAGTTTAAGAGTTGGTCTTTGATTTGGTTGTGGAGGTTGAAGAAGAGGTTATAAGGTGGGTTTGGGTTTTGTGATGAGTGGAGAGGTCCAGGTGGATAGTAGGGAGGGGGAGGCCCAGGGAGGAAAAGTGGGCCAGGAGAAAGTGCTGAGAGTGGTGGGATTGATGCCAAGATGGAGGTCTGTCTGATTTGATGCGTAAGCTGAAGGGAGGGGATAGGGTTTTAGTCCTACCAAAGAGGGTGGAGAAATTGGGGTATCTAATGAGGTTGTAAACAGGGTTCTGGGTGTTGATGAAGGCTCTAAACGCATAAAAGAGGCTAGCTTTTATACCTTAGCAGGAAGGGGGTTTCGTTGACTTCAACATGAAGGCTGGTGATTGGGAAGGTCCTGTAGGCACCCAGACAAAGCCTGAGGACTTCATTTTGGATGGTGTTGATGTAATTGAGGTAAGAATTGTGAGCGACACAGTAGACAATATTGCCGTAGTCAAGCTTGGTACGAATGGTGAGCCTGAAGATTTTGAGGAGAGCATGCTGGTTCGCACCCCAAGTGGTATTAGAGAGGAGGCGGAGAATTTTGAGGGAGCTGTTGCAATTCTGTTTCAGGTTGGTGATGTGTTGTTTGTAGGAGAGCTTGTGGTCTAGAGTTAAACCCAGGAACTTAGTGTGGTCAACTTTAGGGATGCGATTGCTATTAAGCACGAGGTTCGGGTTGGGGTGGAGGTTGTTGAAATGACGTCAGTCGCTCACCCCCTTTAGATTTTCGATATGTGAAAGAACATGAAATTCTAAGTAAAAAACAGTCTTTACAATTTGTAAAAATCTTATTTTATTTTCAAGTTATGACTAAACAAAGTTTCAAGTTTTGTTAATTTGTGCAGAATTGGTGATATAGTAAGAGGAACACTCATCAAAATCTTTATGTAATTCTTTAAATTCTGTTCTTCAAATTCAGCTACTTGTGAATTTCAGAATGTCTGTTCTAGATACATGATGATTTGGGGTATGACCAAGTTCTGAAAACATTTGCCCGAAGTCCAATGCTATATTCAAAACAACATTGACAAAGGAATAAAAAACAAAGGTTTTACAAAAAGTGATGAAGGATCCTACCCCCTTTGATGTCACAGATTATTGCAAAATAAGCTAATTCCATTGAGCCTTTAGGCTCATAGAGTCGGTGCTTTTCCCCGGTTTCCATGGCGCAAGCAGATGAGAGTACATGACTTCCCCGGGATGGGACGCCAGTCCATCGCAGGTTAACTCCCCATCAGTGCTGGTACTCATTTTACAGCTGAGTGGACTGGAGCAAGTAGAGTAAAGTGTCTTGCTCAAGGACACAATGCAGCGCTCATGACGGGAATCAAACCCAGTACCTTTTGAATATGAGCAAGACTCCTTAACCACTGAGCCACTGCAGCTCTATTATTGCACAATAACAACTAAAAATTAAAAAGGCTGTGAATTAGTCAATTGTTTGTTAACCAATTTTGATGCAACTTTTTGCTGTTTTAAATCATATTTCAAACAAATTAAGCCCATGTTGCCTGTAGCTGTCCATATTCCTTTTAAATTAATTATATATAAGTTAGTATTTTGTAAATGATTGAAAATACTTTTTTTACTGTACTCTTTCCGAGATGAAATTACTAATTCCTAAAGAAAGTAGGGTTACGATTTCACTGTTTGACAAAATTTGCATAAATTTCATATGCATGTATCAGCCAGAAGTATTTGTTTGTTGCGGTTTAACGTCACTGCGACAGTCACAGTCAAATATATGCACCAAGAGGGTGTTATAAAAAGAGACTATTAAAGAAACAAGTTGACATGAAGCAATATCTTTCCTTGGGAGAAATGGTCCATCAATCATTCACAGTTAATGCACATTATTACCTCAGGCATATGATACACAGCTATTTTTATCACCGGTTTGAAAAACAAAAAAACTTCTCCCACTATTAAAGACACCTAACACGGATGAGTGATTTCAATCACAAAAGTGCCTTGATTAATTAGCTCTGGCCTTCTGTAATCTTATACACACAAATAGCCTTGAGCTACAAGGCTGTGGCGTGCATGGGAATGGCAGATAAACAATCATTGTTTGGAGTGGAAACACAATACACTGAACAGGAAGTCGGGTTGGTAATTGTCATACCTGAGTTTTCAGGATTAACTCAGGTGTCAGGTGCGGTAGGCTTAAAGAAAACTGTTCGGCATGGATAAAAAATATCATGGTGGCATCTTATTCCATTTAAGTATTATTGCATTTCAAAGAATCTATGTCACACCCACACTTTACTGAAAAGTTGGTAGCTATTTTTTTGTCACATACTTCTAAAATGGTACTAAGTTTCACTAGAATACACTAAAACAATGTTTCTGAGATCTGTTCTCTTTCACATATTACAAATTTTGCATGCACTAAAAATTATTCAAACATTGATTCTACCGTAACTCTGAAACTACAAAACTTTTGTTTGATTTGATTTGTTGATACTTAACAACACTTTTGTAGCTATATAAAAGATTAGTTCAGGAGTAAACAAGTCTATCTTATATGAATGAGGATTTGTTGATACTTAACAACACTTTTGTAGCTATAAAAGGATTAGTTCAGGAGTAAACAAGTCTATCTTATATGAATGAGGATTTGTTGATACTTAACAACACTTTTGTAGCTATATAAAGGATTAGTTCAGGAGTAAAAACAAGTCTATCTTATATGAATGAGGATTTGTTGATACTTAACAACACTTTTGTAGCTTTAAAGGATTATCTTATAAAGGATTAGTTCAGGAGTAAACAAGTCTATCTTATATGAATGAGGATTTGTTGATACTTAACAACACTTTTGTAGCTAGCTAAACAAGTCTATCTTAAATGAATGGATTAGTTTTGTAGCAGGAGTAAAAACAAGTCTATCTTATTGAATGAGGATTTGTTGATACTTAACAACACTTTTGTAGCTAAAAAAGGATTAGTTCAGGAGTAAACAAGTCTATCTTATATGAATGAGGATTTGTTGATACTTAACAACACTTTTGTAGCTATAAAAGGATTAGTTCAGAGAGTAAACAAGTTATCTTATATGAATGAGGATTTGTTGATACTTAACAACACTTTTGTAGCTAATAAAGGATTAGTTCAGGAGTAAACAAGTCTATCTTATATGAATGAGGATTTGTTGATACAACAACACTTTTGTAGCTATATAAAGGATTAGTTCAGGAGTAAACAAGTCTATCTTATATGAATGAAATACTTAACAACACTTTTTATATGAATGAGGATTAGTTCAAAAACTATCAAAAATATATTAAGAAAACATTCAACAATTTGGTTAAGGAAATATCTAATTTTAAACTTTGTTATCATTTGTATAGAAACGACTGAAATCAGAGTAGTTGTGATGTCATAGCTTCAGATTCCTCAAATTTTCCCATTATCATCTCAGGCTAGTTGTGATGTCACCACATACTAATTTTAAACAAGATTCCTCAAAGTCTTTATGTATTCTATTATATTTTGTCTTGCAAATCTGTGGCTTAAAAACCATTGGATATGTCAGGAAAGTACAACAGAATCTATAAGTCAGGTGGCTTAACAATATTACGGTTATGGAGGGGACAAAAGTACCAAACTTTCCAGGAATTTACTTTAGCTCATAGTAATCAATCTAGGGTAGGAGCCCCTACCAATTTGTCACTGAAAGTAAGCTGGCTGACAAAATTCAAAATGGCAGCTTTTTTGGTTAAATGTTGCTTGTTTAATGTTATAGCTGCATACAAAAGCAATAACTTTACAGTAATATGCATCATTCATAGTAATTCTATAGTAGGACCCCTGACCAATTAGTCAATAAATCCAAGATCCAAAATTGCCGCCAAATTCCAAAATGGCCACCAGAATCCAAAATGGTCGCATTTTCTGTTAAATGTTACATTTTTGAACCTGTAGCCCTGAACAAAGGCAGCAAACTTTCCAGGAATCTAATTAAGTCCTAGCAATTCTAGAAGATGAACCCCAGTCAATTTAAAACTGAATCCAAGATGGCTGCTAAACCAAAATGGCTGCCTTTCAGTAAATTGTTGCCTTTCTGAACCTAAACTGAGCACATGAACTGACAAAATTGATGGTTTATTGAGTTTCAAGGAAACAAGGTACTCTAGATAATATTACAAGCAGAAAATAGAAGTTGAGAATTATGTTTTGTTTCTTACTTTACATTTTAAGATTACTTGTCACATTTACACTTGCATAAAGCTGCAGCCTACATCTTAAATTTGCTTTGCCACACATGCAGTTAGCACAGTCTCCTTTACACAACACTTGTGCAGCTATCTACAAACTTTGGAAATCTCACAGATTGTTACCCAAATTGGCACCCAGGACTCGGCCTCCACTTAAATCCACCCAAAGCTCACCAGGGATGGTATTAGCTGCTCCATCTGGTCACTAGTAGACCAGATTCCAGCCTGGTTAGACTGTTCAATGGGCGGTTGAAGAAAGGCATCTTGGGTTGGTGGTAATTTCTCATGGACTGACTGTTATGCAGTCTTGCATCATTGACAATCTGGAAAGGACTGGTCTTGTCATACATGACAACTGTCAGTCTCTCAGGCACTGGAAATGATGCAAATTGACATCAAGTACTTCAAATTGAAGACAGGCGAAGTAAGCAAAGGTTTCTGTAACCTCCTCATATGAGGTCCAGGCTTGCCAAACTTGACTTTGTCCCATTGCCTTTGAATGCTTAAGTACTGTCACATCCCGAAAAGGCATGAAAAACTGGTAGGGTGCATGATTAAGGCTCCCCAAGGTTGGAACAAATGTCATTTATGCTGGAAGAGCAGAAGCTCTTGCCAGGCTACCCATATGTTGGCCTGTGGATGAAGGCTAATTAGATTGTGGAACTTGCCCATCAAGATAACTATAACATGTGTGTCTACTGTGTGCATCTGAATTGCCTGGCCACATTGTCCAGGGCATGGACTACAATCCCAGTGTGTAATTCTTCAAGGTTACAGTTGGGCATAGCAGGGAGTTGGAAGGATCATATCCAGAACATAAAGGTAGTACCTTTCTGCATCATAGCTCTTCATATGTTCACCAAGGATCATATCCCAGAACATAAAGGTAGTACCTTTCTGCATCATAGCTCTTCATATGTTCACCAAGGATCATATCCAGAACATAAAGGTAGTACCTTTCTGCATCATAGCTCTTCATATGTTCACCAAGGATCATATCCCAGAACATAAAGGTAGTACCTTTCTGCATCATAGCTCTTCATATGTTCACCAAGGATCATATCCCAGAACATAAAGGTAGTACCTTTCTGCATCATAGCTCTTCATATGTTCACCAAGGATCATATCCCAGAACATAAAGGTAGTACCTTTCTGCATCATAGCTCTTCATATGTTCACCAAGGATCATATCCCAGAACATAAAGGTAGTACCTTTCTGCATCATAGCTCTTCATATGTTCACCAAGGATCATATCCCAGAACATAAAGGTAGTACCTTTCTGCATCATAGCTCTTCATATGTTCACCAAGGATCATATCCCAGAACATAAAGGTAGTACCTTTCTGCATCATAGCTCTTCATATGTTCACCAAGGATCATATCCCAGAACATAAAGGTAGGAACATAGCTAATGTTCAGGTCATATCCCAGAACATAAAGGTAGTACTTTCTGCATCATAGCTCTTCATATGTTCACCAAGGATCATATCCCAGAACATAAAGGTAGTACCCTTTCTGCATCATAGCTCTTCATATGTTCACCAAGGATCATATCCCAGAACATAAAGGTAGTACCTTTCTGCATCATAGCTCTTCATATGTTCACCAAGGATCATATCCCAGAACATAAAGGTAGTACCTTTCTGCATCATAGCTCTTCATATGTTCACCAAGGATCATATCCCAGAACATAAAGGTAGTACCTTTCTGCATCATAGCTCTTCATATGTTCACCAAGGATCATATCCCAGAACATAAAGGTAGTTTCTGCATCATAGCTTTCTGCATCATAGCTCTTCATATGTTCATATGTTCACCAAGGATCATATCCCAGAACATAAAGGTAGTACCTTTCTGCATCATAGCTCTTCATATGTTCACCAAGGATCATATCCCAGAACATAAAGGTAGGACCTTTCTGCATCATAGCTCTTCATATGTTCACCAAGGATCATATCCCAGAACATAAAGGTAGTACCTTTCTGCATCATAGCTCTTCATATGTTTACCAAGGATCATATCCAGAATATAAAGGTAGTGCCTTTCTGCATCATAGCTCTTTAAATGTTCACCAAGGATCATATCCAGAACATAAAGGTAGTACCTTTCTGTATCATAGCTCTTCATATGTTCACCAAGGATCATATCCAGAACATAAAGGTAGTACCTTTCTGCATCATAGCTCTTCATATGTTCACCAAGGATCATATCCAGAACATAAAGGTAGTACCTTTCTGCATCATAGCTCTTCATATGTTCACCAAGGATCATATCCCAGAACATAAAGGTAGTACCTTTCTGCATCATAGCTCTTCATATGTTCACCAAGGATCATATCCCAGAACATAAAGGTAGTACCTTTCTGCATCATAGCTCTTCATATGTTCACCAAGGATCATATCCCAGAACATAAAGGTAGTACCTTTCTGCATCATAGCTCTTCATATGTTCACCAAGGATCATATCCAGAACATAAAGGTAGTACCTTTCTGCATCATAGCTCTTCATATGTTTCACCAAGGATCATATCCCAGAACATAAAGGTAGTACCTTTCTGCATCATAGCTCTTCATATGTTCACCAAGGATCATATCCCAGAACATAAAGGTAGTACCTTTCTGCATCATAGCTCTTCATATGTTCACCAAGGATCATATCCCAGAACATAAAGGTAGTACCTTTCTGCATCATAGCTCTTCATATGTTCACCAAGGATCATATCCCAGAACATAAAGGTAGTACCTTTCTGCATCATAGCTCTTCATATGTTCACCAAGGATCATATCCCAGAACATAAAGGTAGTACCTTTCTGCAATAGCTCTTCATATGTTCACCAAGGATCATATCCAGAACATAAAGGTAGTACCTTTCTGCATCATAGCTCTTCATATGTTCACCAAGGATCATATCCCAGAACATAAAGGTAGTACCTTTCTGCATCATAGCTCTTCATATGTTCACCAAGGATCATATCCCAGAACATAAAGGTAGTACCTTTCTGCATCATAGCTCTTCATATGTTCACCAAGGATCATATCCCAGAACATAAAGGTAGTACCTTTCTGCATCATAGCTCTTCATATGTTCACCAAGGATCATATCCCAGAACATAAAGGTAGTACCTTTCTGCATCATAGCTCTTCATATGTTCACCAAGGATCATATCCAGAACATAAAGGTAGTACCTTTCTGCATCATAGCTCTTCATATGTTCACCAAGGATCATATCCCAGAACATAAAGGTAGTACCTTTCTGCATCATAGCTCTTCATATGTTCACCAAGGATCATATCCCAGAACATAAAGGTAGTACCTTTCTGCATCATAGCTCTTCATATGTTCACCAAGGATCATATCCAGAACATAAAGGTAGTACCTTTCTGCATCATAGCTCTTCATATGTTCACCAAGGATCATATCCAGAACATAAAGGTAGTACCTTTCTGCATCATAGCTCTTCATATGTTCACCAAGGATCATATCCAGAACATAAAGGTAGTACCTTTCTGCATCATAGCTCTTCATATGTTCACCAAGGATCATATCCAGAACATAAAGGTAGTACCTTTCTGCATCATAGCTCTTCATATGTTCACCAAGGATTCCTCATCATGAGTTCCTGGGCTGAGCATGAAGGCATCTTGCTAAAGCTTTGATAGAGATAAATCAGTAATCTGATGGTCATGATGGGCTGAGCATGAGGCATCTTGTTGAAGCTTTGATAGAGATAAATCAGTAATCTGATGGTCATGATGGGCTGAGCATGAAGGCATCTTGCTGAAGATTTGATAGAGATAAATCAGTAATCTGATGGTCATGCCTAGCTCTGGTATGGTGTGCAGCTGTAAGAAAGAATTTGCTGTGCCTGATGAAGCCACTCCACTTCTGTCAGGGCGGTGGTCCAGCCAGGACATTCCATTAGATCCCCAATGTGTTCCAGAAAGCCATTTCACTGTGGAGACTACCCAGCATAATCACATACCATTGCAGTGGCCCTTCCACTGGACAAATTTTGTATATAAAAGAGAGAGTAGGGCAATCAAAGCTGGAGGGTGTTCTGGTGGAGACTGCAGAGTGGCATGGTAGGCAGCCCATCCAATATCATCACTTGTAGTCAGATCAGATTTTTCTAGGAGGGTCAATGCAACATTGATCCAACTAAGCTAAGGTAAATCCATCCGAGCCATTAGGCTCATAAAGCCGGTGCTTATCCCCAGTTTCAATGGTGCAAGCGGATGAGAATAGATGACTCCCCCTGGAGGGAACGCCAGTCCATCGCAGATTAACTCCCCAGCAGTGCCGGTACTTATTTTACAGCTGAGTGGACTGACGCAAGTGTGAAGTGTCTTACTCAAGGATACAATGCAGCACTCACGACAGGAATCAAATTTGGTATCTTTTGAAAACGAGCATGAATCCTCAACCACTCAGCCACTGCACCTCTACAATCTTTTGATCCAGCAATTTACGGTAATTGTAGACTACATGTGCCAGGCAGCTTGGATATATATTCATAGTGCACTCTCGAACATTGATGGAAGATGTATTCAGAACTACAGCTGGGACAGAAGCATAGTCACCAGGGAGATGGTGCGTCTTTGTGTCAACAAGGGGTGGAATTTACACCGGTTCAAGCAAAAAAATTCATATGTGTAAGTTGAATATATTTTCATTAAAAATTATTAAAAATGTGAGGATTAGGTCATCAACCTTCCATAGTAAACTTATTACACCAGTCATTTTTACAAAGATAAGACAAGTTTTAAACTTGAATATCTCCTTAATGGTATAAGATTTCTGAATGATTTCTTCACCATATTACGTTGTTGAAACTCCTCTTTCACGTAAGATAAACTTGCTTCACTCTTGAATGAATCCTTTAAATTTTTAGTTTTTCAGTCCCACACCAATCTTATTTCAGTCCCTCACCAATCTTATTTCAGTCCCTCACCAATCTTATTTCAGTCCCTCACCAATCTTATTTCAGTCCCTCACCAATCGAATTTCAGTCCCTCACCAATCGAATTTCAGTCCCTCACCAATCGAATTTCAGTCCCTCACCAATCAAATTTCAGTTCCTCACCAATCGAATTTCAGTCCCTCGCCAATTTTATTTCAGTCCATCACCAATCTTATTTCAGTCCCTCACCAATCTTATTTCAATGGAAGCAGTTTAATACGAGGTGATGAGAGGGCTGTTATGGGACTGACTCTACATTATACCCCCAGCCAAAGTTTACCAGGAGAAAACAATCTGATGATTGGCAGTAACTGAATTCTAGGACAGACATTGAGAGAATTTCATAAAGAGTTTGCACTGTCATCACAACTTTTGCATACATGAGAGTGGCTGGTAGTCGAAGAGTGAGGGAGTATTTAAGTTTAAGTCTCACACCAAATCGAATACCTTCGCCAGTGCACCACAACTGGTTATCAAAGGCCGTGGACATTGACTTGGTTGTCGATGTTATGTCTGTCCGGACGTCGTACCTGTGTTCTCGTCCGGGTCGTATTAAGCGTTTCGTGATAGCGTTTGTACTATCATAACCGAATACGCAGGCGAAGACCCCGCCATTGTAATTGTGTGTTCAGCTCTCTCTCTCTCTCAAATCGAATACCTTTGTGGTATGGAATGTTATAAATATTACTAAATTCCAACCCGAGTACTCTAACTCCAAATTTGTATGTTTTAACATTGCCTTTTTGGAATTTGTTTGCTTGCGCGTGATGGATGAAAATTTATGTAACAGCCGAACGTGTGATGCGACATCTATCGGGTAAAATCTATATAAATTAGCCACAGATATAAAATATGATTCATGAAATTAGTCAAATCTAATGCCATCACTTTTCCACCACCAACTCCTTGAATTATTCTTCAAGCTCTGATTGATACGTTCAGAAAATACAGGTATTGTTGTAATAATTAAAAGACTACATGTATTCTGTTCAGAAATTAAAAGTCTCATTTCGTGTATTTATTCTTTACCAGTCAGGGAGATTCCCCTCTTCAGAAGAAAAATTATTTTCCCCCGAAAAGGAAAAAATCCATGTAAATTATGCAACTTCCGGATTTCTATTTACAAGTGCTTTTGACCTACGGTTTTAATAAGCTTATATGTGGTCATTGTATGTGCGAAGTGACCAGGCTGTCTTGTGTGCATACCTGTTTGTATAATGGACAATCTCTTTCTTGTTTGGTACTGGATGGTGTCTGTGTTACTTGGTACTGGATGGTGTCTGTGTTACTTGGTACTGGATGGTGTCTGTGTTACTTGGTACTGGATGGTGTCTGTGTTACTTGGTACTGGATGGTGTCTGTGTTACTTGGTACTGGATGGTGTCTGTGTTACTTGGTACTGGATGGTGTCTGTGTTACTTCAATAATCCCCAGCCAAAACAGGCCAGAATTTGTAAAAGTTTGTCAATAAATTTTTCTTTTTGTTTGTGGATGTCCATTTGGGGCATGGATAATTTGTAGAATAAAAAGTACAGATTTTGAAAATGCAAAAATGAAATTGACCTACTTGGCTATAAAATTTCTAGAACCCATACTAGTTATGTGCCATAGCATTACACTGTTTTGTTAGAGGCATAATGGGTAATCTTCAAAATGGTGTGTGACATTTTTTCCTTTTGGGGAAAAATAATTTTCTCCTGAAGAGGAGAATCTCCTGAACGGCTTATTCTCTGATTGCTAATTTTGAATGTTTCCATCATGCCTCAAAATGAGCAGAAGTAATGACATTTGCAGGAGTTTGTAATAAAATCCCTGCCTCCAGGCAATCAAGCCAGTGTACTTGAAATTTGAACGGTCTATAAATAGCCTCTGTAAAGTCACTCACTCACTCATGCAAATGTGTTCAACTTATACAAAGTTAAAGAACCGCAGGTACTGTATATCATATATTGTATGTTTGTGTGATGGTGAGTTGAGCTGAGATGATCATAGTGCGTAGTCTGGCCAGACCGACCGTGAGATGTGATTCAATTTGATCAATCGAATTAGCTCAAAGGGGCTCTAACTGTCAAAATTTTGATGGTTAGAAGCAGAAATTAGCAGCTGGAGAGTAAGGAGAGTAAATAGCAAATAAGTGAAATGCTTCATGCCAAAAAGTTTCTCTATACAGCTTTCCGTACCCAACACCAGACTTTTCATATAAAAAGTCTGGTATAATGATACCCCAACCCGACTTCCGGTATCACCAGCTTGTTTACGCTCATAACAAAGAACCTCTCTGTTATCATTTAAACACAGTCACAGTGTTGTGTGGCCACATATTGAAAGTGCACCCAAGCAGAAGTGAGGACAATGAACAGAGGATTGGATTGCATGCACAAGTTAAATGAGTGAGGATGATGAAAAGGGATTGGGTTGCATACTGGTCTGAAGCTGGTGGCTTCTGCCAAGCTGGTGGCTTGTGGGTGTAGTGTGAAATTGAGTCTGGATGCTTCAGGCAATTTTGACCAATTCTCCTATAGAGAGGAATTTCTTCATGTTTCTGGTGAATATAAAATCTAAATCCCTTTATGCATTCTATAACTACATGCAAACTACGATGGAAAGAACATTAAGAGACTTACTTCTGTCATCACGTGCGTCCAGAGCTGAGGTCCTGGCGTCACTCTCAGGTTGATCAGACTCTGTTAAACCATTGTGCAACGTCGTTTCATGCTGAAAAAAAAAAAAAATTTTTCTTTACACATCTTCCAAATAAAAGTACATCTCACATCGAGGACTTATTGAGTCTGTGCATATACCCAGCATCCATGGTGCTAATCGGATGAGAGTACTTGTTGACTCCCCCCAGATGGAAAACCAATCCATCGCAGGTTAACCCTGTCCCCAGCAGAAACTGGTACTCATTTCACAGCTGAGTGTACTGGAGCAAATGGAATAAAGGGTCTTGCTCAAGGACTGGCTGAGTATTGATCCCGCTGGTCGGTAGTATGACAGAGAAAACCTAACCACTGAGCTACTGCATCGCCACACTTCACTGCTGTACTCCTCTACTGGGCTACTGCACACCCCTAATGGGCTACTGCACTTCCCTACTAGGCTACAGCACTTCCCTACTGGGCTAATGCACTCTCCTACTGGGATAATGCACTACCTTACTGGGCTACTGCACTCCCCTACTGGGTGACTGCACTCCCCTTCTGGGCTACAGCACTTCTCTACTGGGCTAATGCACTCCCCTACTGGGTGACTGCACTCCCCTCCTGGGTGACTGCACTCCCCTCCTGGGCTACTGCACTCCCCTACTGGGCTAATGCACTCTCCTACTGGGATAATGCACTTCCTTACTGAGCTACTGCACTCCCCTACTGGGTGACTGCACTCCCCTTCTGGGCTACAGCACTTCCCTACTGGGCTAATCCACTCCCCTACTGGGTGACTGCACTCCCCTTCTGGGATACTGCACTCCCCTACTGGGCTAATGCACTCTCCTACTGGGATAATGCACTTCCTTACTGGGCTACTGCACTCCCCTACTGGGTGACTGCACTCCCCTACTGGGCTACTGCACTCCCCTACTGGGCTAATGCACTCTCCTACTAGGATAATGCACTTCCTTACTGGGCTACTGCACTCCCCTACTGGGTGACTGCACTCCCCTACTGGGCTACTGCACTTCCCTACTGGGCTACTGCACTCCCCTACTGGGCTAATGCACTCTCCTACTGGGATAATGCACTTCCTTACTGGGCTACTGCACTCCCCTACTGGGTGACTGCACTCCCCTTCTGGGCTACAGCACTTCCCTACTGGGCTACTGCACTCCCCTACTGGGTGACTGCACTCCCCTTCTGGGCTACTGCACTCCCCTACTGGGCTAATACACTCTCCTACTGGGATAATGCACTTCCTTCTGGGCTACTGCACTCCCCTACTGGGTGACTGCACTCCCCTACCGGGCTAATGCACTCCCCTACTGGGTGACTGCACTCCCCTTCTGGGCTACTGCACTCCCCCACTGGGCTAATGCACTCTCCTACTGGGATAATGCACTTTCTTACTGGGCTACTGCACTCCCTTACTGGATGACTGCACTCCCCTACTGGGCTACTGCACTCCCCTACTGGGATACTGCACTCCCATACTGGGCTACTGCACTCCCCTACTGGGATACTGCACTGGGCTACTGCACTCCCTACTGGGCTACTGCACTCCCTACTGGGCTACTGCACTGGGCTACTGTAATATATATATATATATATATATATATATATATATATATATATATATATATATATATATATATATATATATATATATATATATATATATATATATATATATATATATATATATATATATATATATATATATATATATATATATATATATATATATATATATATATATATATATATATATATATATATATAATTTATATATATATATATATATATATATATATATATATAGTTTAGTCTTGTCTTTTAAAGTCCTCTTTCCTAAAAGATGAACTTGTTTGACCTCTGAGCTACTGCAATAAGTAATCTACTGTAGCTGACGTTGCCTCTTCATGTCCATAGCCCTCCCCATCTATCATTTTTAAACACAAGAAGATTTTGTCATAATAAATCATAAACTTACACAAACTTTGACCTTTGAAATATTTGCAAACTGATTGGGGAGGAAGGAATCAACGGCCGATTTGTTGGACAAACTTTCAGGCAACCTCTCGAACAGGATTGGAGAATCTGCAAAGCTGAAAGTGTCCCATTCTTTAAGAAAAGCAAAAATGTAAGAATAAAAGTTGTGTGATGGTTATGATGTAATACTGTCACTACAAGTTTTGTCTTAAAACTTGCCATAGAGTCTTCGCTACCATTTGGTAATTTCCTGCAATAATTGTCTCATGTGTACATCTCTGTTTGACAATTTGTCTCAATAAAGAAAAAACAAAATAAAGAAAATGATCATTTTGTAACAAAAGGAAATAAAAATAGGGCTGTAATGGTATGGGTAAATTATAGTGGGAAAAAAATATTGCAATATATCACCATATAAAAAATCTAATGATAGAGCAAAAATCAATTTGATAAAAGAAATATGTACATTTTGGAAACTAGAAGACTATATGTTTATAGTCATGCCCTTTCTTTATATAGCTAATTGTTCACTTTTTCTTTCAGTCCACATTATCCCTCTTTCTACATACCGACAAATGTCTTATATAGGTGAAACGAAAATTGGTGCGAAATACTGAATTATTATTTCCGCATACTGACGAATGTCTTTGAAGCTTCATGAAATAAGATTTTGCTTAAAATATCTTTATTGTAAGTGCAATTGTTCAAAGTTCAGTATTTTCTCTTTACGAAGCAATATCTTTCCTTAGGAGAAATGGTCCATCAATCATTCACAGTTAATGCACACATCACCTCAGGCATATGACACACAACTATTTTGATCACTAAATTGAAAACAAACTTCTCCCACTACGACACCTAACATTGATGTGTGATTTCAATCACAAAAGTGCCCTGATTATTCAGCTGTCTTCTGTAATCTCATACACACAAGTAACCTTGGGCTACTTGGCTGTGGTGTGCATGGGAATGGCAGATATCCAATATTTGTTTGGGGTGGAAACACAATACACTGAACAGGAAGTCCGGTTGGTAATTGTCATACCTGAGTTTTCAGGATTAACTCAGGTGTCGGGTGCAGGTAGGATTAAAGAGAAACAGTTTAGCATGTTTCCAATGATATATAAAGCTATATAATACAATTATCAACTTTTATTTCATCAAGCACCAAAATTTTCCGAACATTCGTCAGTATGCGGAATTAATAATTTCAATTTTGACATTCGTCACTACACAAATGACATTCATCACTACACATATAACATTCATCACTACACAAATGACATTCATCACTACACAAATGACATTCATCACTACACATATAACATTCGTCACTACTCATATGACATTCGTCACTACACATATAACATTCGTCACTACACATATAACATTCATCACTACACAAATGACATTTGTCACTACACATATAACATTCGTCACTACACATATAACATTCGTCACTACACAAATGACATTTGTCACTACACATATGACATTCGTCACTACACAAATGACATTCGTCACTACACAAATGACATTCGTCACTACACATATGACATTCGTCACTACACATATAACATTCGTCACTACTCATATAACATTCATCACTACACAAATGACATTTGTCACTACACAAATGACATTCATCACTACACATATAACATTCATGTCACTACACAAATGACATTTGTCACTACACATATGACATCTCGTCACTACACATATAACATTCATCACTACACATATGACATTCGTCACTACACATATGACATTCATCACTACACATATGACATTTGTCACTACTCATATGACATTCATTACTACACAAATGACATTTGTCACTACACAAATGACATTTGTCACTACACATATAACATTCATCACTACACATATAACATTCATCACTACACATATAACATTCATCACTACACATATAACATTCATCACTACACATATAACATTCATCACTACACATATAACATTCATCACTACACATATAACATTCATCACTACACATATAACATTCATCACTACACAAATGACATTTGTCACTACACATATAACATTCATCACTACACATATAACATTCATCACTACACAAATGACATTCGTCACTACACATATAACATTCATCACTACACATATGACATTCATCACTACACATATAACATTCATCACTACACAAATGACATTTGTCACTACACATATAACATTCATCACTACACATATAACATTCATCACTACACAAATGACATTCACACTACACATATAACATTCATCACTACACATATGACATTCATCACTACACATATAACATTCATCACTACACATATAACATTCATCACTACACATATGACATTCACATCACTACACATATAACATTCATCACTACACATATAACATTCATCACTACACAAATGACATTCACACTACACATATAACATTCATCACTACTCATATAACATTCATCACTACACATATAACATTCATCACTACACATATGACATTCGTCACTACACATATAACATTCATCACTACACATATAACATTCGTCACTACACATATAACATTCATCACTACACATATGACATTCATCACTACACATATAACATTCGTCACTACACAAATGACATTTGTCACTACACATATAACATTCATCACTACACATATAACATTCGTCACTACACATATAACATTCATCACTACACAAATAACATTTGTCATTATGCAAAAATAGGGACTATCTATCTAATAACCAAACCTTGTTTTACTATTTAAACAGATAAACTTTTACTTTGCATTTTCATACACGTTATCTTTTATCCCCCCCAAAATTGGGAAATTTCTCAAAAGAAATTACGCTTTGTTGTATGCCAATATCAACCGGTCTGTAAAGAAATACATATTTGAACTCTGAGCTAGACTAGGTAATTAGTGATTAAGATTTTATGCATATTTAAATATTAACGAGGTAGACAGTGATTACTCATCCAACCATTTGAACACATTTAAAAAAAATGTTCTCAATATTTATTTATTCGTTCCTTTTTTTGCTCTCTATATCCATCAAGATACTTAACCCTTACTCTACCACCTAGCGATATTATCGGCGTTTTGGGTGCCCCGTCTTTGACTTCACTTCCCAGGGGCATTTTCAAAAAAGTGCTGGTAGATAAAGGAAGGGTTAATCATCCCGCGACAAGTGTGCCAACCCGAAAATATATGCAGCATGGTCCCAGTGGGTGGTCCACCGGGTCACTGAAGCGAAACAAACCCGACTTTGCTGCTTGGAAGACAGAGGACCATTCAATAATTAGCCTGTGCTTAACCCTTACTCTACCATGCAGCAATATTATCGCCATTTTGGGTGGGTGACCCGTCTTTGACTCCGCCTCCCAGGCGCATTTTCAAAACGTGCTGGTAGAGTAAGGCTTGAGTTTCAAGATTCTCTGGGTTTTTCTCACTTGTAATAGTTATTGTTTTTCTCCCCCTTCTTTGGAATAACAATCTCCTTTCCTCTTTGTTGAATAACAATCTCCTTTCCCCTTTGTTGAATAACAATTCCTTTCCCCTTTGTTACTAAGAAGTTTCTCCACATAAACAAAGTATATTTGTATTTCTTATGATGTTTAAAATTAAAGATCAATTGAACTGTGCATTGAATACGCATACATGATGATCCAATACG
>JAIGNY010000754.1:0-48384 GCA_020152595.1 Chiridota heheva | reverse complement strand
ATATCGACACCAAAAACAATAGGGACCATCTTTGCGTCATGATTATTCATTACAGAACTCGCCCATCAACAGAGCTCTATCCTGATGTTCTGTGCCTGTGGCATTTCAGTAACCGCATGTGGCGGTTTGCAATTTCCAGTTCATTTCCAAATTATTCCACTTTGCGTTTTAACCAAATTTGCCCTCTAAAGGGTTGAAATATGTAAGATTTGTTTTAATTGGACAAATTGTTAGAAGATTCAACCTTTGAACATCAAAACTGACACTACATTTCATATTTCCACGTAAATTCATTTCAAAGTTAAGAAATCAAGAGCAGCATTTCAACAATAAAACTTCGTGCCCGTATAACGGCAACACGAGGAAATTTTTACTTGAATACATTAATTTGTGTTATATCTTTTGGAGTTTGGGGCCTACAGAAACTTGTAAAGTGTATGTCTTGTATAAGTAACCAATGAATAATTTCATTGAGTCATATTCAAAGAAGCTTGAGTTTATGTGTATGCTTATTGTAATTGCTATTGCCTACCATTATCTTTGGGAAATACTTTTCGCACTGCACGTGTTTGCCCTACATAAGTATGCTTGATGGTGCATAACTCCTGGCTTCTAGGCACAATGAGTCCTTACGCGTATATTGCACTGATGTATGGAAATGGCGTTAAACCGCAGGATTGTTGATCGAAATGGTGTCAAGGGGAGCAGGTTACGCTAATTGGTCGGCAAGAATTTGAAAGTTACTCAGAAATACGCTGCTGAAAATGGTGCTATTTTTACAATTACTGCACCAAATGAAATAGGAAAAACAGTTTTCAAGGTATAATTGATCCAAGTAAGAACACTAAGTCTTTATGAAATAATAGCATTTTTTATTGAGTGGCCGAATAATTGCGTAATACCTTTTCAACTCTTTGAGAGAGTGTCCTCCGAAAGAGATGATAATGACACTGGCAACTGGCAGTTTCATCCCGTCCATGATTCAAGTGGCGCTTTCTTTAAGTGTCAATGTGCCAAATTTGACATGCTGCTGATGTATGGTTCACGATACACCGTGTTTACAAGCTGTTTTTAGTCAAACCACATTTACCCCGCCCACAACTTATATTAGTGATCTTTAACATTTTCATAAGATGGGCATCTACACCAACCCTAACACTATATTTATGTGAAAGAAATGCAAAACATGTGCCAAACATGACATGACATAACTGTATTGTTCAGGAGATATCGTGTTTACAAGCAAAGCGTCACAGTCATACACATACATACTACAATTTTTGCAACTATCAGTCGGACCAAAAACCGATTAATAAATTTGCTCATTGTAATCTACTTTTGTTTAAAATGTGATATTTAAACTGGTATCAGGCGTCACTCCGTATGTTATATTTGTGTTGCCGGTGCTGTATTCTTAGCAGTACAGTAATAAAGAATTCTGATCAGTGTAGGCACTTCACTGTATGTACACTCTGTGAGAATTAAATACGGAAGAAATATCAAACATTTTAGTTGAATTTTTTTAATATCACAGGATGTATTTCAATTTCCAAGCAGAGCAGCAGTCTCTTGTGGAATACCAAAGCCCGTTATGTGCACCTGAGAACGGTAAGTAGCTTATATATCAAGCAAACAAATGGAAATTGGTGATAAAAAGTGTAGGCAAAAAGGGAATTACGTGATAATCTTTTTATTGAAAACTATGACTAAAACATGTCACGGTGGATGCTTTTGAAGTATCAAGAGGACTGTCACTGCCGAAGTTTATAGATACCTTCGTATGAATGTCTTGAATTTCATGGTAATGACGAAAAGTTGGTATGTGGATGGTTAGAAGCCAAAATTAAAAACAGTTGCATTTTTCAGACCTGTTTGGTCGCATAAAAGTTACTTGGGTCTTTCTAAAACTTGGATTTTTTGTGACTTTTTGACACTTGCCTGGTCACAAAAAATATTGTTCGTTTTTTTGGTATTGAATGTTTGGTTCTTGGCTTTTAAAGGTTTGTTTGGCTTAACTTTGATGGAGAATAAAACGGAAGTGCAAAATTAATTTTCTGACGACCTTCAGACCATGTGATATTTTGTATGTTGTAGAAGTTACTTAACATATTTAATACATTTTACCCCTCCCATAAAAGTCTCTGTAACCACCAGTGGTTAATCCCTTTCACAATTTTAAGTTGCTTTACTTTATTTGCAACACAATTCATTAAACATTCAGGACAGGTACAGGTTAATATTTATTACAAGAATAGAAAATGACATATATAATGTTGATCACAAGAAACAGTTTAGGAGACTACAGAAATTTTAGAAAACTTATTAGACGTAAAGTCCCCGATACATGACATGGATATATTTGAAGATTGTTTTATATATATATATATATATATATATATATATATATATATATATATATATATATATATATATATATATATATATATATATATATATATATATATATATATATATATATATATATATATATATATATATATATATATATATATATATATATATATATATATATATATATATATATATATATATATATATATATATATATATATATATATATATATATATATATATATATATATATATATATATATATATATATAATATATATATATATATATATATATATATATATATATATATATATATATATATATATATATATCTATATATATATATATTATTAAATATATATATATATATATATATAGAAATATATATATATATATATATATATATATATATATATATATATATATATATATATATATATATATATATATATATATATATATATATATATATATATATATATATATATATATATATATATATATATATATATATGTATATATATATATATATATATATATATATATATATATATATATATATATGTATATATATATATATATATATATATATATATATATATATATATATATATATATGTGTATATATATATATATATATATATATATATATATATATATATATATATATATATATATATATATATATATATATATATATATATATATATATATATATATATATATGTATATATATATATATGTATGTATATATGTAGCCCTTCCAAATAAACATTGTCAGGATGGAGGCTAGGGTGGGGAGCTACATGGAATATTACACTTTAGTAACAAAAACAGCAAACACAAAATTGAATTCAAAACTTTGAATCATGTTTTTAACTCAAAATCTCAAAATCACCAACAGATGCAACTTTACTTAACAGAATTTAAAACCAAGTGAACGTTACTATATTATAAAACCAATTGAAAACATTAACAAAAAGAGAAAGTGAGGAATTGACTGGTCAGTGAAGGATAGGTCAACCACAAGTATGTTTCTTTAAATAGTGAGTAAGTACATTGTAAGGGGTATCATTATGATCCATATAAAGAATAAAATAGGCGAATGAGGAGATAATTAGCATGAATGAATAAGTGTATCACTAGGAGGAGTAATCACTGAACAATGATGCTGCTACGATATAAGCTGGCAAATAAATGTATGGTTAAAGGGACATAACGAGAAAAGATAAAGATGGGTCGTGAGTGGGAAAATATCTCTTACAACTCTCCACGCCGAATATTGTCACATCCTCGGGACAATGGTGAATAGCAACAAAAAAAACAATTATGATAATACGGATACATGAACACCTTAGTCACAAATCGTAAAAATGCTATGCTACTAACTTGATATAGAACATAATCATCATGGACAGATAACACATAAGCAAGAATGATATAGGCAGTATAGAATTAGGGAACAAAGCAAAGTTTAAACACAAATAACAAAGACGATAAACAAATCAATTTAAGAAAACCAATACTCCTAACTGCAGCTATCAAAATAATCAAAAGAAAAATAATGACAATTCAACAAATCACGATCAGTTCAATTTTTCCAATGCTACATGTAACTACCGTGCAGACCCCCAAAACGATAACAAGGAATACATTCTTGTAGCATGAAAATGCAGCGTGTACAGGAAAAGACAAATCCTTTCCTAGCAGGATTAAAATATAAGAGAAGGTACAAATATATACCTAAGAAAAAGTTTCATAAATGGCATTTCATTTGCAACCACAAAATAACTATTTTGGATCCACATAATTACACTTTCATATCATATTCAAAACTTATGATTTTCAACTGAAAATCACCTGACTATATATAATATAGCTATGACTAAAAGTAGATTAGTGAAGTTTAATCTAAATTAATCAAACAAGTGCGCTTATCAAGTTCAAAATTAGTTTAATAACATACAGAACACATTAAAAAAAGGGCAGAAACTTGAAACTCCAATAATTTCATCACTGAATACATGATCTGAAGCAATTACTCCAATTGTTTTGGGTCTGAACTATAGCATTAATCTGATTAACCTGACTTTTTCTGCATAATAATGAACCTATTGTTAATTGCTGAATGCCTATCTAGTGCACCCTTATCAAAGAAGGAAGCCAAGCTTCTTAAACTTTCAACAACTATGAATTAGCATTAAAGTAGAACACTTTTGCAAAATAAGAATAGTTCACAAAACGAACATATGTAACCTCTATACTTATAGCAGTGACTCATCAGTCACCAGCCATTCCGAAATGCAATGATCTCAATGAAAAATAAAAAAACACACACACACACCCATAATCCAAAAGCTACACAAAACTATGCCTGCATGTTTGATCTAAAACAGCTACTGTTAATTCCATCATACTTCTTTAAAAAAATGGTGATGCATGCATTGGATTTACTCACAAGACAAGCTTGTCGACGATTATGCCAAACCAACCAAACCTGGTTGTCCCTGGAACCTTGTTCCCCATTCGGACCATCGTGAGGAGACTCACCCAAACATCACCACCAATTTTAATAAAAGAAATTCAAACTACAACCACAGCAGCCGCAACACTTCATATCATCATTCACCAACAGCACATACATGTAAAAACAGTGTGTAATCAATTCAGTCTACTCATCTAACCAAATTCAATTCAAGAATACAAAGATCAGAATATAAATTTCTGCTATGACAAAAAGAAATAAAAATCTTGCATAACATAGAACCTTTAAAAAAAACGATAATTATGGAATTCCTGGATTTTCAGTCCATTTAACAAAAATCTACATTTGATAAAGTATCTGACTTTTTATGTCAATTTTCTGCAACTTGTGTATTCCAAACCATTTCTAACCCCAATTTAACAATCAAACAATTACAACAAAACAAATTCTTTCAAGCCACAAATTCATCTGTTCATGCATGAATTCTATGCTGGAACAATATCACAACACAACATATATATATGTATATATAGAGAGATATATATTTATATATATTGATATATATATATATATATATATATATATATATATATATATATATATATATATATATATATATATATATATATATATATATATATATATATATATATATATATATATATATATATATATATATATATATATATATATATATATATATATATATATATATATATATATATATATATATATATATAAATACATATACATATATATATGTGTGTGTATATATATATACATATATATATATACATACATATATATATGTATATATATACATATATATATATATATATATATATATATATATATATACCCACCCACACACACACACACACACACACACACAGCACATATATATATATATATATATATATAAATTTATTTATTTATTTATTTATTCATTTATACATAGAAACACGAAAAATCTATATCGAAAAAGATACATATGAAAAAAGAGGAAAAAAACTATCCAAAGAACCAACCATATCCGAAATCCTGCATCTATCTGACCTCAACCCCAGCCCCTACCACAACCACATCCCCTACCACAACCTCTACCTCAACGCCAGCACCTACCCCAACCCCGTCCCCATTCTGGGCGCTTTGTATCCTATGAAAAAGGCGCCTACTACAAATGAACATGGATGGATGGATGGATGGATGATCATCAATGTTAGCAAATTGAATTCGGCTACCTAAGTAAACTTTAAACCAATGATGCGGGATACCTCTTACCCCATAATTATTCAATTTCGCTAAAAGAAAATCATGATCTCACGTATCAAAGGCTTTAGATAAGTCTAAAAATGTACCATTAACAAAATACTGATCAAAAGCATTAGAAGGCTTATCCGTAAGATATAGTAAAGCTCAGGAAGTTGACTTGCCCAGTAATAAAACAAATTGACCATCAAATATAATATCGTTATTATTCAGAAAATTCATAAGTCTATCAAAAACTAGTTTCTCTAGAATTTTAGAAAAACATGGAAAAATGGATATTGGTAAGTAGTTAGAAAGGATACTAGAATTATCCTCTTTAAAAATTGGACGGGGTATTTTCAATCTCTCTAGGACCTTAACCTGTAAAAAGCCTAAATGAAATATATAACATAATGGTCTACATATTGAAGATGAAACAAGCTGACAAGGGGGAAAAACAAAACAAAAAAACAAGGGAAGCAATTTCCTCCAAATCTTCAATTTCTGATCAAGCTGACAAGGATTCAAATTCAGCGAATTGTAGGTTGATAAGACGATAAGGACCAAAGGAATTATTAGAAGAAGATATTGCACGGTGCAAATTTGAACCTAATGAGGTAAAATAGTTGTTAAAGCTGTTTGTAATTTGATCTGATCAGTAATTCTCACACCATCTACATATATCTCATTCACTATGGAATTTTTGGTAGTCCCCTTAATAAGGTTATTAATAGTTTTCCAAGTTGTCCTTAATTTTACATGAAGCATCATTAAATTGTTTACAATAAAAATCTTTCTTAGATTTTCTAATTATAGAGTTTAACTTATTACGAAAAACTTTATAATCACAAATATTACTTTGTGTACGATTTGTAAAATACTTCTTCTACAGCTTATTCTTGGTTTCACATGAGTTAGGAATACCTTTAGTCATCCACTCATTACGTGGAAAATTACGCCTATTCTTAGAGCAAAAATGAAATGGAATATTGTAGTAATACATACATTTTTCAACATGACACTCATAAGCACCAACTGCATAAATATACGAAATACACTCTCCCAAAATTTATGTTCTAAATAGGACATAAAGATCGACAAGCAATATTATCTTTACAATGTTTCGTATGCAGTTTGTCCTTCATGTCTATGAAACTAAACACATGAAAGTGATCCGAGATATCAGAAATTAAAATACCGGGGAGAATCAAATGATTTGAACTACTTGTTGAGATATTATCGAGCAATGAATTTAACGAACTCTTAATTCTAGTTGTTCCTTCATCATCCGTTAAAAAATTAGGTATCATGTTTGAACCTTGTATGAATATGAATTCCTAGATCTCTGCAAAATGTCGTACTCTTAAATTTCATTTGCGTAATATTTCTAGAATCAGACGGTACATTGATCAAAATACTTGTGCTCATGCAGTGCGATCTCTCGTCCTTTCTCGGCTGGATTATGGCAACTCCCTGCTTGGTGGCATATCACGTGAAAACCTTCAAAGCTTGCAAAGACTTCAAAATCGTGCAGCGCTCATAATTTTTTGTGATGATAGACGTACAAGCGCTTCCCCCCTCTTGCGTGTTCTTTATTGGTTGCCCATCCAGCAGAGAATCGATTTCAAGATCGTACTGCATGTGTACAACTGCATTAAAAAAAAATGCGCCTTCGTACCTTCAAGAATCGCTGCATATTTATAAGCCTGGACGCGTTGGTCTAAGATCCGCCAACAAGGATGTCACTCGCCTTGTGGTGCCAAGAACTAATCGTGTCAGTGAGGACTGCGCCTTTTCTGTCCTGGGACCATGTTTGTGGAATAATCTACCCATTGCAATCCGTCAGGCTCAAACTGTTTATACTTTTAAGAAGGCCCATAAGACTCATCTTTTTCCTACTGATTAAGTTTTATGCTGTCTATAATATTTAATTTCTTGTTTTATTTATTTATTTTTTTGTTTGTTTTTATTCTATTTTTCATCAATTTTGTTATGCTTTTATATTGTCCTGCAAATGTTTTCAATTTTGTTTTGTTTTTTGATATTGTATATTAAGAGTTTGTCTATGTATTATCAATTTTATTGTAAAGCGCTTCGATCCACGGGAGAGGCGCTATATAAATAACTTCAATAATAATAATAGCGATGCCAAGAATAAAATGAGAAAGAAGAAATGTGGTTACAGAATTCCTTAACAGAATTCCTTACTATCTATATTCAGGAGAGTACAATTAAAATCACCCATAATAAAATACTGTGTATCCAATCCACAAAGATTCTCAAGGATATCGCACAACAAATCAGCGGTTACACGATTACCTACACCTTTTGGACGACAATAAATTACACCCATAATAAACTTAAATTCTGAGGAATTGTTACCCTTTATTTCTACAAAAGACTTTCGAATAGACCATCTTCAAAACAGACTTGTGGTTGAGTACATTTTCGTGAGTATGAGTACGAGTTCAACAACCTAAGTACGAGTCCCAAAGCCATGCGTACGAGTACGAGTACTTCACATTTTGTATTCCCTGAGTGCAAGTGCAAAAACTTGAGTATGAGTACGAGTACAACTATATAATATATATATAAAGATATGAGGTTGGATAAATGAAAGGAAACCTTTTTTGTTTACTACCAATGGGTTGATGAGTGTTTAGCTACTTTGCCCAAAAGAGGTAGAATAATGCATAGAACAGTTTCTAAATGTTGAAGGTATCATCTTTAGTTTCCGACTTATTTAATTTTGACATTTTCAATGATATGGAGAAACTGTTATGTATGAAAATGGCTAGTGCAAAATATGTGCATAGTTTTTTGAGCTTAGTTCCTGAATTCAGTCATTGAACAAGCTAGATATTTCCGGGCTGTTGTAAACGTTAGAGCTAGCTGCTTTCTTTGAAACAAATGTGACAGAAAATGAACAAACAATAGATTAACTTAAGCATTAATAGTAAACATTTTTCCCTTTAAAAACTTTTGCTTAGAATTTACTGCACCATTTTAAAGAATCATGACAGATTACTTTTTATAACAAAGATTTTTCAAAAGAAAATACCAAGCAATACATCACAAAATTTGCATAAAATATACAGATTTTTGCCTGAGATTTTAAATTGTTTTAAATGGTCAATGTTTAACCCATTTTTACAAAATTCTTTGCTATTTCCATGGTTTTATTAAATCATAAAACAGATTATATAACATTGAAACTACATACTCATATTTTAACGTACACATATTGTAGAATAATTATGCTATCGGTATTTTTTCATCAAAACAGAAAATAATTCATGACCAAAATGAAAAACAATCTAACTACTACACAACAAACTAAGTTGTGACTGTATACATAGGTGTTCCAATCCGTGTCTCAATTTGTGGATATTTTCATCTGGATTTTATTCAGGCTAAGTTTTACCATATTGCTGTTTTTTGCATTTTTTCTGCATATTATTGATTTCGTTGTTTTCATTAGTTTCCTCAATTCTTCTTATTATTTTTGTTGTTGCTGGTTTGTGTGTTATACTAACTGTATCTTATTACACACTTTGTTGCTGTCTTTGTAAACTAGGCTGGGCCTTGCACTTGTTGTAAGCTAGGCTTTGGTATTGTTGTGTTAGGCTTTAAATTTAAGTGTATAAGCTTATGTATTTAGTGTAGGCTAGTATGTTGTGTGTTGAAGCTAAAGGGTTTTGTAGGTATTGTTGGCCCTATTGTTCCTCTTTTAGGTTGCTGCTTTTGGTTTCTGCTTCTGTTGATTATATTGTATCATCATGGAGAGTTCGATTTGCTGTGATAGCTGTAATATGTTTATTGATTTCAGGAGTCCGGCGTGACATGTAGTTTTGAAGAAGCTTCGGTTGATAGTTTTATATTTATCTGTTCAAAGTGTACAAGGTTGAAGGCTTTGGAGTTGAGACCTTCTGGTTGTACTTGTATCTTTGAAAATGTTGATGCTAGAGTGCAGAGTTTTGTGGCTTAGATGTGGGTAGTTAGAAATGTGATATTGATAGTTCTTTGGGTGAGGAACTTGATAGAGGTTCTGTTCAAGTAGATAGTCTTGGATCCGATTCTGTTGACAGGACTGATGTAGGGCTGTCTGTACTTTATGATTGTACAGGTACAGGATTTTGTTAGGGAAAAGGTGTTATGGATAGGGGATTCACTTGTTAGGTATGTTGACACAGAGTTTTGTGAAGTAGATCATAGTAGAAGGATTAGGGTGTGTCTACCAGAGGCTAGAGTTGATGATGTTAGTTTTGGGGTTGAGATTGTATGTAAGGGTGAAGATACCGTTGTAGTTTCAATTGGTACAAATGATATCTCAAGGAGACATGTTGATTCTGTTTCATAAATTTTTCATCAAGTTGAAGGACACAGGTTGTAGGGTTCTAGTTCTTGATCTGTTTCCGCGTAGAGGTAGTTCCTTCATGATAGATAAGATGTTGTTGATCAATAGTTGGCTAGAGAATATTAGTCATTTATTTGATTTCGGTTTTGAAATTTTCTGGCATAAGTTTAAATCTCAGTTTAATTGGTTTATGAGAGATGGTTTGCATTTAACTAGGAAAGGTGCTCGTGTTCTCGCTAGGGGTGTCAATATAGCAATTAAGGATCTGAGTCCTTAAAACTCTGGTTGGTGTGTCTGGAGCTGAATTTAGGATGAATTGAAGCTCGTGCTGTATGGTAATGTTTAAACGTTCCACTTGAGTACAAATTTGGATTTTTTGTCAAATAAATTCTAACCAGAGAATTTTCTTGGCTTTAAGCTCGATTTACCATTTTCAAACTGATTTAGTTTTTTGCACTTGGGACGATTCTACCAACCCTGGTAATGTTGTCGCTTCTGAGAACGCAGCGGTTCAGTAAGGAAAGTGATAGGCCCAACATATAGGGAGGTTTGACAGTTTTAAAACGAACCATCCACACTCTATCGGATTAGGTTTAGAGTTAGAGTTAGGCTTCAGAACCTCCTGTATGTTGGGAAATATATCACTTTCCGTTCAATGATTTAAAAACCAAGCTCGAAGAGCTAGGGGTTGGTTATCGAAAGGTGTTGAGTTCACGAGCCTTGTGTTGCATCATTGGACAACACGTTTTATCCACATGCCAAAGCTGTACAGTCTGGTAATTCTTATTGTCTTGAATGATTTAACAATTTGAGCTGGCGGAAAACTTTGGTCACCATAAGTATGTTATTTAGATATTGTACTGCTCTGCTATATTCTGATTTTAATGTTTTATTGGCGGAACAATTTTGTAGCTGTTCATAACATTTGTACATCCTTTTCTTCTCTTTCTTAGAAATGACAATTGAAGAAGGGATCAACCATATTGGACTCAACAAGTTTCATGTGATTGTCTTCTTGATCCTCGTCTTTGTCTATGTAAGTTTGAAATTGTTGAGATTTGGCTAAATTTTGTATTCCCCCGAATGACTTCACATCATTTTAAAACCGCGGAAAGTGCCTAAACCCCGAATCCCTTAGTCAGGAAGCGGGGTGGGGAAACTGCCCTGAGAGGATTTCACCTTCCCGGTTGCATGCTTTCAAGTTTCCTGTTGGGAGGTAAAATTATGAATTAGTATAAAGATGGAAGAATTTGGTGAAATTAGGAAGTATCTAATTTGGCAACATCTTTATTAACAAATGAAGGAGATTTCTCGAAAATTTAAGATTGCCCGATTCAACAACAGCAGCAACGTTTGATGGAAACGCAATTGTAAAGTTTAATTATTCCGCTTGAAAAGAGGAATTTGGGGTTCTCCTTCACCCTCCCCCGGCCACGATAGGTTAACCCTCTCTACCCCTAACCATTTGCAGATTTGTGTGCTTCGCGGATCCGTTTTAGCTGGGGTACAGTGCCAGGAGTTATTGGCATATCCAACTTAAATTTCCGGAGAGAATGGGAGACCACAAATTTAGTTTAGGAAAAGAAATCAATACAAAATTGGGTGTGTACCGTGGTTGCCAGCACTTTCCCCTTCAACACTTCCATGTTTTAAGTTTAACCAAACGTCATTAGGCCTAAGGTGAAAAAAGGCAACAATTTTGTTTCAATTTGTCCTAAGAAATTTGCCCCATTAGTGCAGAATTTCTTTATAATTAAACTTTTTAAATCTAAAATCAGATTTTTAATCCAAAATTGAAAACTTTCTAAAAAAGTCCCAAATCAAAGTTTTTTTTGTCCAAATTTGGAAAATGTTTTTTCAAAATTAAGATTTTTAATCCGAAATTGAGGTTGTTTTTTTATCCAAAAGCGAGAATATTCAATCAAATTCGAAATTTTCGATCAAAATTCAACTGTCAAAGATTTGTAAACAATATTTTAACTTCATTTCGTATGTAACTAGCTATCATGCTATATTACACGTATTACCGAGCCTTCAGATCATACATGACGACATAGTATTGGGAGAGCATATACTGTTAAATGATAAGGTCAACCAGTGCTTCCACAAATCGATATATGATCTCCAGAAATGGACCCCTAAATTTCCCGAATTTCACTGACTATCTCTCAAAATTGAAAAAATTCGAAATTCAACTACGTGTAAAATGTATTACTTTCTATTTCTCGAAATTTCCCAAATTTCGGTTGAAAATATCAAACTTTTTGTAGTTCTTTTGCCGATTTCCGAATCTCTGTTTTAAACTCTGACAGGTGAGTGGGTGGCTAATTTACGCAGTGCGCTGCACAATTTGTACCTTGCGCGCTTTAACATCCTGTGAAAGAATATGTACTGATAAAAATCATTGCACGTTAAAAACGAATTTTGTTCTTCATAATATCAGTTCTATCTTTCATCTTTTATTGTATATGACTTAGCATTTTACGTTTATAAATGATGGTGACATAAAGGGAATCAATGGGACTCTTTAAAACTAAATACAAAATTTCACTGCGCAAATTATTATCAGTATATTCGATGACATTAGGCCGTGACAGTGGCGGTCACAATTGAACAGAAATTACGTTATCCATTTACGAATTTTCTTTCAGTTTGTATATATCTTTCCTTATCGTCAGTGGCGTAGCCAAGACAGGAACTGTGTGTGCGTGTGTGTGGCTGGATGGGGTGATGACCCAACACGTCACGGAGTATAAGCTGAAATTTACCGGCAGATCACGATGAAAAAATTGCCGATTGAGGATTTTTATTTCGAATTCCAATAAACTATTAAGGAATAAGTTTTCTGCTGTTTAACATCACTCTAAGCTATATGTGGTTGACGCAGTTTAGATACTTTGTTTTTCTTTAACGAATGACCTGATAATTCAGAAACTTTACACAAGTTATTGAGGCTAAAGTGGAGGCAACATGCCCTTTGCTCGTTGACTTTTCAGATTTGTTTCACATTAGTTGCAGGTTTTTTTTTTCTCTTTTTGAAGCAGGCGGAATGGAATATCCTAATATAAATCAGTTTTCCCTAAAGTTGTTCAATTTACGCAACGGCCGTATTATTGTTAGTCTGTTGTCAGGGTATAGTGAATTATTAAGACTCACAACAAACATACTTTACTGAATTTTAACTCACTCAAATTACAGGGTAAGTAAGACTATATTTTGAGATGCACTTGAGGAGTTTATTCTATTTCATAGCTTTTTATACAAATCACTAAGATTACGATGCAGAAAAATTATACACCCCCCCTCCCCTTGACACACTCCCCCAGACATACTTGTCTTTGATGAAGAAACTTTAATTTCAATTTCATCTATGTTGGATAAATGTTGCAATCCATTCTCACTACTAAACTGATGACAGGATTCTCTCTGACGCCTGACATTTTTTTAAAAAGGCTTTTTAAAGCAGGCTGATTGGAGTAATTTAATGTGCCTTTTTCACGGAAAGATTATCAATTTTCGCAACAGCCGTATTTTTGTTAGTCCGTTGTCAGGGTAACAATGAATCTTTTACGACTCAAACATACTTTATTGAATCTTAACATATTGAAATACTCAAATTACGGGGTAAGACCATATTTTCCAGAAGCATTTGAAAAAGTTGTTTAGTTCTTTACACAAGTCAGTAAGATTACCTTACAGAAAAATGATGCCCCCACCTCGACACACTTGTTTTTGAAAAACAGACGTAAGATACATCCATGTTGATGTTGCTATCCACTCTTGCAGATGTACTAATGACAGGCTTCTTTTTGACCCCTGACATCTTTGAACAAAAGACGAAAGAAGAACTAGTCCCCTGCCTACTATTTGGTCTGATTATCTCCTTAATCTGTTAATTTTATGCAGTAAAATATTTCAAACTCATCCCCAAGTCCTGTGGATGATGCAAATGACGGCACAATTATTACCGCCGCCCCCCTCCCCCTCTTTCATTCCCAGGTCTCTTGTATTTACCTATTCGTAAATGCTTGCGGAACTACGATATAAGTCTAGATACTACAACAACCTTTTTTCTACTTACTGTTGTAATATCGTCCAGTAATTCACTTTTTTTCCAGCTTAGAAAATTTTCTCCTTTGGTAAAATATCCCAAACAAATCACATCACGTGGTCCACTGCGTAAGGAAAGGGGGAAAAGGGAGAGAGAGAGCTAGAAAGAAAATGTATTGTCTGCACGTTAATTCTGTTTCTTACGTTGTGGGATTTTTGTTTACGAATGCTTCCATGAAGTTTCAACGCTACCTAATGCTATTACAAAATAGAATATGCGTTTGCACTTCATACGCGCATTTCTACTCCGCACACGCATATAGTTCATAGTTTAAAGTATTCAGTGTACAAGTTGCAAGCAAGATCATCTGCGTTATTTGGTGCTACTACCGCCTTTGTAGAGTAGTTGCACGTGACGCTGAAACGTGCGATATAAGCGCTATATGTGGCGTATATCAGACCTAAGATGTATACGTACTTCAAAGGCGTAGCCTGTTTCGTCATCAACATATGGCCTATAATTGGACAGGAAAAAAATATACCGCGCGTACAATCTCTCGCGTCCTTGCCTTTAGTGTGCATGTACTGCGGCTTGCCGCAGAAATGAGCATTTGCGAAAGGAAAAACAAGCAAAAACCTATCACCAAAAACAAAGTGCAAAATTCTTCATTTCCAGATAAAAAGGACACGCTTTTGAGGCTACTTTATAAGCGTTCGCGCTAAGCTGAAGAAACTAACAAAATAAGTATTTGATATGACTTCATGGAGAATCAAGACGTTTGAGTGCGCTTCATGTGCTTGCCCATCACGCAGCGGTCTTTTAGCCGGTTTGCGCGAGGAGTTCCGAGTATAGAGCACGCACATGGACTATTTTCACGTGACGTCAATTACGCTGTAAACCTGCTCCTGAGGTAGGTGGAGAAGGGGCTAGGGGTGAATAGTTTACGGAAGTAAAGGCAAACATGCGTGTATATCTGCGCACGGACTTACAGTTTCGTTTTTAAACTCTGACAGGTGACTTGATAGCCAACTTACGCAGTGCGCGGCGCAATTTGTACCTCAGTAATTCGTGTATGATAGAAAGTACGCGGCTGGCTTGTTATACATGTACCTGCATTTCTTTTACAACAAGTGGTGTGATCAGGGAACATCCTGGTGTAATTATGCCACATTTGAACTTAGGGATAAACTGGGAAAGGATGATTCGCTATTTCCCTTATGCATGTTATAACACCGAAACAATGCTGAGTGATCTTGTACAGTATGGTGTCATATGGGGATGCCGGATATCTTTCGTTTCCATTATACCTAGAGGCGTTTTTTTCATAGTCATTCCAGAGTGGCGGAGTCGGCTACTGATTGTCAATCTAAATACAATTAATTTTTGCACAAAGTTCATTACTGTTACTTGACCCTCGCTTTTCTTCTCTTAAACTGTGGGTGAAATGGGTTAGTGTGGAGTGGGTTAGTGTGGTGCGGGTAAGTGTGGGGGTGAGTTTGTGTGTGGTGGGCTAGTGGGGTGGGGAAGTGTGGGTGGGTTATTGTGAGGTGGGTAAGTGTGGTGTGGGTTAGCGTGGTACGGGTTAGTGTGGAGTGAGTAAGTGTGGGGTGAGTTAGTGTGGTACGGGTTAATGTAGGGGTGGGGAAGTGTGTGGTGGGTTAGTGTGGGGTGAGTATGTGTTGGGTGGGTTTGTGTGAGGTGAGTAATTGTGGGGTGGGTTAGCGTGGTGCAGGTTAGTGTGTGGGGAGTAAGTGTGGGTGGGTTAGTGGGGTGCGGGTTAGTGTGGGGGCCGGTTAGTGTGGGGTGAGTAAGTGTGGGGTGGGTTAATGTGAGGTTGGTAAGTGTGGGGTGGATTAGCGTGGGGCGGGTAACTGGGGTGGATTAGCGTGGGTGGGTGAGTGGTGGGGTGGAGGTAGCGAGGGGTTGGATTAGTGTGAAGTGGGTTTGTGTAGGGGAATGTGTGTGGGGGAGGGGGGTAGAGTGTGGATTCGGCGAGTGGTTGGGTGCGTATGTCTTCTTGTATTCATTTGTTCACATTCCGGAAAAACTCACACTTACTTGTTCTCTCTGAACTTCTCGTGGGTTACTTTTAGCATAATTCTTTGCTTTCTTTAAAATTTCTTTCTTTGTAGCTGCTATGTATTTATCTCAGTATGTGTATACACTTCATGTTTGTATATCAATGTAATGCAAAAGGATGGCTTTAATAAATATTATTGAAATTGGATATGATTCATTAGAAGAAAACCAGAAAGTCGCACCGCTATTTTCTTTCCGACTACTTTCGATTTCTGATTTACAGTTTTTTGTACATCCCCCATAGCTTCCACAAAAATACACGTATCATTCAAGTTTTTCTACTTTAAATCTAAAAGTCAAATTTACATATTTTGTATCACTATTCAGACGTCAAACTATCTAAGTTTCGCTGTTTCTAAAGTACCGTGGGCTCCTCTCCCTTTCATGTTTCTGGAGCTATTGATTACTTGCTTAAGGCGGGTGTTGTTCCCAAATCATGATGGCCCCACTTTTTTATGTACTGCATAGCCCTCTGAATGTCCTCTCTTTTTTTGAAATGTGAGCTGTGACTTCCTGGGTCTTCTAGTCCCGACCTCCCCCAATTTGGAGCCATAACTCAAAAAAATGCATAATTACAAGACTAATTATGAAATTTTCTTATTAAGGTTGTGGATTTTCTCGAGATTATTCTACTCAGTGTACTTGGACCAGAGCTACTGTGTATATGGCAAATAAGCCCTATGCAAGAAGCACTTTTTGCCTCCTTGGAATTTTCTGGAATGCTCATTGGCGCTCTTGTATGGGGTAAAGTAGCCGATAAATATGGCAGAATAAAGGTGAGTATAATAATGTTAAATTTGTCAGATGGGTTAAGTTTTTATATTAAACAGTCAAATGGTAATAGATGATTCATGATTGAGATTATTTAAAGGATTCAAAGTGCTTCTATTGAAGAAATTCTACACAGATGTGATACTCAGTGCCATATATCGTATTTGTAATTGTTTGTTGTTATATTTGCATCACGGTTTACTAAATAAAAACGGTGTTGATATAATCTTAAATGGTGACAATTACAGTTATGATTTAATTTCTCTCTGTTTTTAGGAAATTACTGTCACCACGGCATGGGTATCTTTTTTTGGAATGTTAGGCGCCTTCGCTCCCACCTACGGTTGGATGATTTTGAGTCGCTTTATAATAGGCTTTGGGATTTCGGGAACTTTCCAAGTGTAAGAATGTTTCTACGTTCTCGTTCATCATATTATCATTTATCATTTTAGGAGAAATAGCTAAATGTTGAACATTTCCACAACACTCTATAATATCCATACCGTCTTCATTTCCTTTTGCTGTATAAATGGAAAATTTCACAGATGCTCGATCAGTGCAGCCTTCAGCTCCTACGGCAGAGGCGGACTGGCCAGTCGGTACATCAGTTCAATGACCAATGCGCGCTCTCGCCCTGGTGCCGCCCGGCTTCAATATAGTGTCTAATATGCCTCAGAACGTAACAAACTGCCGGAGCGGCCCACCGGGGTCTTAGACTGTCCCCGTTCAGTCCGTCTTGGCGCGCCTTTGGGGCACCAAGACCGATGGAAAGTTGAACCCCCAGTCCGCCCTGCCGATTGAGAGCAAAGCCTTTGTCTCCAAATTAGAGGTCATTCTCATACAAATTTGTATAAATTAACATTAAGGGGGAAATTAAAAGGAAAACCAGAAGAAAAAAAATCCGGGAGGTAAACTTCTTCAGCCATAAAAGACAACTTGTCTAGAAGAAGGAAAACTCTGATTTCAAATCCTGGTTAGGTTAAATAGTCAACAACCCACTACAGTACCTTTTAAAACCTGGGCACTGGGCCCATTAGCGTGGAAATGCAATTATATAATGGAAGGAGACCCCTTCAGGTTTGGAGTTAGTCTTGGGGTTAATCTCCCTACACTAAAACGACTTTGATTACGGAAACCTCAAGAGTTTCAACTTTCGTAAACTAGGGAAGTCTTGCAACCTCAGTTTGTCCCGTACTAGGTCAACAATTCATGACGTGAACAAAAGTAGCTTGTCGGAATGTAAGGACGCTGGAAGAACAGCAATTATGTTAAGAGAGATGAGAAGATATAAGATCGCAATATTAGGAATAAGCAAGTTGCGGTGGACAGGGCATGGAAAAATAAGAACTGCAAGTGGAGAGGGGGCTATATACTCTGGGTGTGCAGACAGACATATGAGAGGAGTTGGTATTGTATATAAAATGATTAGAGAAGAGTATGATGGAATGGGAGGCAGTGAGTGAAAGAGTAATTTGGGCAAGATTTAAAGGGGAATGCATGAACCTTACCAGTGTACAAACATATGCACCAATAAATGATGCTGAAACAGTATAGAAAATGGATTTTTATGATCAGCTGACAAGAATAGTGAAAAATGTGCCACGACAGATATGCTAATCTTAATGGGCGACCAGAATGAAAAAGTTGGATGTAATAACATCGGCATAAAAAGAGTAATGGGGAGCCAAGGCTATGGAGAAAGAAATTTAAAATATTGAAATTTTCCTAGAATTCTGTGAAATGAATGACCTGGTAAAGGAGGCACACTATTCAAGCATCGCAACATTGACAAGCAAACATGGACATCGTCAAATGGTCAAATAAGAATCAAATAGACCACATAACAGTAAATATAAAATACAGACGATCATTAAACGATGTAATGAGTTATGAGAAGAGCTGATATAGGAAGGGACTATGAGCTACTTATGTCAAAAAATAAGAAACCGTCAGAAAAAAGACGGAATAGGAAGAGCAGCATACAGTTCGATTCGTACCGCCGATCGGGAGACTCAGTAAGTCCTCCAATCGGGAGACTCAAGCATGCGCACAGAGCTTACAGTGGTATATGGAAGCCGCCATTTTTATTGTGAAATTTCAGTCATAGACGCTTATCAGTCATTTCATTGAAGGTTTATAACAAAGTTTGCTTTATTCATGTTCAATTTCGCGAAAGTAAAACAACTTCGTTACTATCACGCAGTTATTGTAAAATAATTTTCACAAATCTTCAACTTATTTCTTATGATTCCAATAGAAAAGAGAAAGAAAATCAAGTAGAATATAAATAACATACGATCAATAAGATTAAGAGCTTGGAAGCGTAAAGACAAAGATCGAGAAGTAAATAACCAGCACGAGCAGACAAGAGAAAAATGTTAGAAGAATTTGCAAGGAGAAGCAGAGAAGGCAGCACGAAAAGATAAATTATCTACGCTGTTTAAAATCACTTGAAAGGTGACTGGAAAAGGCAACAGACAAAGTGGTGCTGTGTAGAGAATGGGGGAAGAGTGTCATAGTATCCTTACAAAAGAAAGGAGATCAAACACATTGCATGCATTGTGATAATTTGAGAGGCATATCGTTCCTACCAATTGCATGCAGGATCTTTGATGGAATTCCATAGTGTTCTAGTGGGCAGAATGATAGTTAGGATAGAAAAGGCTTTTAAAAATTAGCAAGCTAGTTTCAGGAAAGGTCGAGAAAAAACAGAGCAAATTTTTGTACTCGAGAAACATAGACGAACAATGCATCTAATGGCAAGCACCCCTGTACAGTGCTTCAATTGTGTGGATTTGAGTAAAGCTGTCAACATCATTGAAAGAGAAAAGATGTGGAGGAATCTAAGAATTCCAGGGAAGATAGAATTATTATAAAACAAACTGGTATGAATTGAGTGAAAGCGCTGTGTTAAGTGATGGCAAGCTATCAATATCAACTAATAGAAAACAGAATAATGCAAGAGAAAACAGACAAACTCAATATTTGGCAGATATGTAGGCTCAAAATAAATAGAAAAAAAAAACAAGGTGATGAGACTTAACAACAGAACTAATGAGCCAATAAAAGTTAACAATGAAATCATCGAAGACGTTGCGTCATTCTTATACTTATGAGCGACGCTAAACAACCATGGAGGATCCCGAAAGGACATAACCAGACGGCGGCTAGGGACAACAAGCGGAGCATTTGCTTAGCTAAAAAGATCTAGAGCTCGGAATCCTCTAGAAAGATCAGACTGAGGATTTAAACAACAATTGTCACATTAGTATTACTATATGCCTCAGAGACATGTAAGACGACAGCAGCAGACACAGAAAAAATAGACATATTCCAACAGAAAGTGCTTGAGAAGAATACTTAGAATAAGATGGCCAGGAAAGATATCCAATAGGGAGCTCTATTAAAGACATTACAGAATCCGCCCCTTGAATACTACCCCATCCCGGTTTTCAGTGCTTGTGGCATTCTAGTGACATTGACAAGCAGTCACTGAAAAGGTTCGAGTTTCCTATTTCATTTCCATGTTACTTCACCTCGTATCATAAGAAAAAGTGTGGTTGCGTAAAACATAGTCAAGTCGTTAAGAGAAGGTCCTTAAAACGGGATGAAAATGACAGTGACAGTTTCATCCCATCCGCGTTTCAAGGGGCGCTTTTTTTAAATGAACGATAAGAAAGTCACTGATTATTACGCTGAAAGAGCGAAGATGGAAACCGATTGGGTATGTACTCCGAAGAGAATCTAACAACAACAGTAGAATAGCTCTGACTTGGACAGCAGATAGAAAAAGAAAGAGGGGGAGATCACTGATGACATGGGGAAGAAGTGTGGAAAACAAAAGAAAACGAATTGGGTTAAGAAGCTGGAACGAGGATGCAGAAGCAGCACAAGATCATAAAACATGGAAACAGACTAGTGTCCTCATTCTCCAATATTAGGAGATAGGAGTAGTAAGTAATACGGTTAAAATGTTACACGCGAAGCGAAATTAGAAAATTAAATTGCTACAGTTAAATATGAATGTGCAGCAACAAGTAAGGGAATAAGCTTGTATTTATAACCCACGTAACTCAGACCGTTCCAAACTTTTCGAAAAAGATGGTCAGCAGAAAAAGTTCGTCAGAAAAGGCAGACGAGCAAGGGGTATATTAAATATTCACCCCTCAGAGGGAGAAGAACTCTCAATATTTTTGAATTACAAGCAAAATCTGGAAATTCATTCAAGCAAAATCTGCATTGTTAAATTATCTATTCCATCAGACTGTCCATCGGGCAATCTTCTGTTAACAGAATAGTCTTCTGAGATTTACCTGTTTCTCTTTCATTCCCCAATTTAACCTCCCAATCGGCAAGAATGCATACCACTGGAAGATACCAACCCTTCCAACAACAAAAATGAAACTTCTGGTACCACTATTTATTTATTTTTGGAGGGAGAGGAAAGGGGGATTTCCATACACATTTGTTTGTAGTTGTAATACGTATGATAACCTTGTATAAGTGGTAGATTTTGCTTTGTACACGCCTCCTTTAGGCAGTAGGGAAGAATCCTGGACTTTTGGTGTAATAATAAATGCACCAAAACTTGGAGCTTCGTATTCATTACACGATCCATGGAGGCCGCTATTTTAACTAGTGATAACGTTAAGTCAATGGGATTTTTTTTAATGAGAACGCAAGGGGGGAGGGGGCGAGGATTTTTGGAAGAAAAAACCGATAGCAAATGAATATTCATTAGATTTGACCGCGGAACTTTTAATTTCAACGTGGAATTGCGATGAAATAACAAAAGACTTCCGTTGACCTTTTGAACACCCCTCTCGACACATGATTATGCTTAGTCATCGCTGATACCCTGTACATGCATCACACGTTACATTACACAATACTACCATTCTATTAGTAAAAATCCCATTGATGTAACGTTATCACAAGTTAAAATAACGGCCTCCATGGATCTTAATGAATACGAAGCTCAAAGTTTTGGTGTATTTACTTATTACACCAAAAGTCCAGGATTCTCCCTGACTGTTAGGGGTGTGTGTGCAAAACATTTGTAATGAATCAGATAATGTCAATTTCGACTTTACGGTCGTTATCACAGACTAAATTTTGAAAGTAAAAAAATGCTTTAAGCTTCCAAACTCTACAAGGAGGGGCTTGATAATTCTTTTTTTGATTGCACAATTAGTAGAAAATAGTACAACATGGCATTTTTGAACTCCTTTTATTCTTGGTAGAAATGTGCCATTGGCCTATGGACCACATCTACTGTACATGCAAAAGTTCCTAAATGTATTTTGATTGAAATAGTTTGAGCTCTGGGTATAAAAAAAATACAGGTTTCAAGTTGCAGGTTATGACTGATCAAATTGTTAAGATTTTTCAATTGATGTGTTAGGGGACCCATGATATTTTTGTCAATGCTTTACTGATAGTCCCATGGTTAAGGTGCAAATTTAGGGTGGAATTGTGGCACGCTGGATTAAAGCACCAAGCTTTGTGCACTTGTTCTCTTAGTCCCCTGAAATGAACTAGAGGGCAGTGGCCGGATCGCGAAGCCCGGGCCATGCTCAGTTCACGAATTTTCCAAAATGGCGCCCAAATTACCATTAATTGTACATTGATATTGGAAAAAACTCGTTAATGTATATTAAAAAAACATTAGTCAATATATACATATATATATATATATATATATATATATATATATATATATATATATATATATATATATATATATATATATATATATATATATATATATATATATATATATATATATATATATATATATATATATATATATATATATATATATATATATATATATATATATATATATATATATATATATATATATATATATATATATATATATATATATATATATATATATATATATATATATATATATATATATATATATATATAATATATATATATATATATATATATATATATATATATATATATATATATATATATATATATATATATATATATATATATATATATATATATATATATATATATATATATATATATATATATATATATATATATATATATATATATATATATACATATATATATATATATATATATATATATATATATATATATATATATATATATATATATATATATATATATATATATATATATATATATATATATATATATATATATATATATATATATATATATATATATATATATATATATATATATATATATATATATATATATATATATATATATATATATATATATATATATATATATATATATATATATATATATATATATATATATATATATATATATATATATATATATATATATATATATATATATATATATATATATATATATATATATATATATATATATATATATATATATATATATATATATATATATATATATATATATATATATATATATATATATATATATATATATATATATATATATATATATATATATATATATATATATATATATATATATATATATATATATATATATATATATATATATATATATATATATATATATATATATATATATATATATATATATATATATATATATATATATAAATATATATATATATATATATATGTGGGAAGTGATACTAGACACGTCACTTAACTCTTTTAATGGTTTGGTAGCTGCTTACTTAAATAAATCTAAGAAAGTTGCCACTAAGATGGCCGACAAACAGTAACATGCAGTGTACACCATATGCATAAAGTACTGGGCTCGTAAATCTATCCCATTTGGGGTCAAACCTACCATGAATTAAAAATATGTATTAACCATCATGTAGTTCCTCGAGGTTCTCAGAGAAAATTAAAAAAATTATTGAAGAATCTGGAGGGATATTTACCCAATTTTCATAAATTCAAAATGGCACATATACTGTAGGAACATCGTATGGACAAAGTATTCTGATGTGAAAAATTGAATTCATATAATATGCTTTTCCAACATAGTATCAAATCAAATTTGTAACCCACGTACTCCTTCATACAATATTTCGAAGTAATATATTCTGAATATTTTATGACATACATTAGAGTAAGCCATATATATCATTTCAACAAGCCGCAGAGAAACTTGCCTTGAAAATGACATATTTTATTTCAATTTGCCAGTTTTCAGTGAAACTTACTTCAGCGCATGCTACACAGTACTTGCATGCCCGCCAAAATTTTGTGACTCAACAAAACATAAGATGATGAAGATAAGCGGATAGTTACTGATTTACGTTGAAACGTCATCATACAAAATACTAAGTGAATAAAAGCATCCAGAAAAAATCCATTAAAATTACTTTGGCCTACATATGTCTTTCAAAGTGGTAATTTTAATACAAAAATTATCAAAAGGTAAAACTTATGCTATCCCATTATTCATTTGTTTAACTACAAGATATGAAGCTGTGAGACTTCAGAAATGGTTGAAGTCCACTGCATCCTTTTTATATTATAGGGATTATTTTGGACGCCATTTTGTTTTTGAAATGTTGAATAGAAGGCATGTATTTCAGCATAATTGTCACAAATTAAATAACTTCTATAACATGTTTGATCTGTTGATGTGATTTGACTGGTAATTTTATTGCATATTTTGGATGTTATTATGAATATTTTGGCGCCATTTTGGTTTTTAAATGATAAAGCTACCACTTATGAAAGTCTACTATACAACAAAATATTTCCTTATTTAAATGCCTACTAGTGGTAATTTCCCCCCTAAAATGGTACCAACCAACCTCATCTGGCTCATGGAATACTGAGGCAATTATGTATTTTCTTCTCAACTTCCTCAATGGGCGGGTCAATTAGTGACTTAATAGTTGAATCCGGCTCAACTCAAACTTGTCCACTGAAAGCTTTAGAGAGCCTTAATCTAAGTCACAGAAAACAATTCAGCTGTGTCCATTATAAACAAAGGGTATGACAAGAAAATTTTCGTGTCGCAGATACGTTGTCTACGGATAATTCTTAAGAGCCACTGGACAGCTGGAAGGATAGAATAAACAACATGGAATTATATCGAAGAGCAAACATACATAGAACATGAAATCGAAATCAGGAGAAGGAGATGGTGATTCATACGCCATATACCACGAAGAGAATACTGAAAGCAATGACATGGACACCAGAAGGAAAGAGGAAAAGAGGGCGACCAAGAACAATCTGAAGAAGAACAGTCAACAGCCAGAGAAATTAGAGCCTGAAGGATGGAGGGAGAGTGGCTGGGCCTTATGTACCTCCTGGAACTTAGAAGACAGCCATTCTTCAGCCATTAACTATTATCTGACAACTTACATCATTATCTTTATTGTGAAATATTATTATTCTGTAGTGTCTTTTAAGAAATTGTTAACGTTAAGAATGACAATGTATATTTCTCAATGGGTGCACGTCATTGGAGCTAATCTTGACTGGAGCAAATTGAAGGACACAAAATGATTGTCGTACAAAATTATTCTTATGAAAATACAAGTGAAAATTGATTAAAACTTTTTAGATTTCCCCTTTATTTTACAGAGCGTCGTACATGTTAGAGGTTTTCCCGCGGAATTACAGAGGAGTTGTTGTTGCTTTGCTGAATGCAAGTATATTTGTGACCTAGTTTTACACACTGACTTAGTTTCCGGCAAATATATGGTTAAACTCCTTATCAATTCGAATGTGTATAAAGTATCTTCCCATGTTTGTCGTCGTTGCCGTCACCGTCATCTTCAATGTTATCTTTACCATCCTCATCATTTTGTAATGTCTTGATTAAAAGGTACTACAGTCGTTCGTTTGAACTGTCATCCTACATCCATTGATATTGATATTAGTGAAATGTACAAATACAATGTGTATGTTAGCTAGAGTTTTCGATGTATGCGCATAATATAACATTCCCTTCTTTAAGACACACTTGAGAAAAGAATTATGAAAGAGACCAAGCAATCGCATCATTAAAATACGTAAAATGTCCCATCATTTCCTTGGTTTATATATTTTCTTCTGTACGTATTGTAAAATTTTACATGAATTTTTCAGGTGGGAACGGCCGCCGCAAGCATGTACGTGATAACTGTGGCGATGTATGTTTTGCCTGTTTGGGGAGTGCAGCCTTTCTTGGTACTTTCAACAATTCCCGCATGTATATGCTTGTTAACTCTTAAGGTAAACTTCTTATACTGCTTCATTTTTTTATCTATAAATGAATTAGAAAAAGAGAATGATATATATGATAAACTCAATAGTCACTCGGCATCGAAAGTATACGGAAAGAAGCCTGACTTTACAATTCTACTATTTACCAGTCCGGAAGAGGCCCTTTTCTAAGGAATTTGTAAAATACCTGAGTTAATAGTCGTCCTGCAGCCGTGTTGTTCATATTTAGTATTAAAAATGTACAGAAAGATTAATTGAGAGACCAGTTTTTCATATAGATTGTATAGATATTGCGATTTGTAATTTTATTCTTTACAATCTGCAATCTCAACGACAAAAATATACTGTTACAAATATTTGAATTTTTAAAATGAATGATTGGCGCCAAAAATCCTAGCTTTTTCCCTGATTTTCCTTATATTTCAAAACCGCCGTGGTAAAAATATACAAAGGAGTGAATAATATTTAGCCGTGAAAGCAATGAATGTTTATCACTAAATTATAATTTTCGCCGGGAAAAGACATTTTTCGCAGAGGTATTTCAAATTTGAAAATTACAACACTGAATAAGGCTTTAACGTTAGTATAGAAAAGCATTATGGAAAGTATCCCAGAATGGCGATGTTTATGCCATGAAAAGTTCCTGATTTAAGTAACTTTTTGGTGTCTTATTTTAGAACCCCTCCCAGACTGTTTTCTATTTTCTTAACTCCACGAATTGCCAAAAAATGAATGGAAATCAATTTGTTGAATTTTAAATTTCTGCAAGTCAGAGAAAGTGTAATGATGTTTCTTGTTAGGTGAAAAAGTTACATATGAATACTACTGAAAGATTGCAAACTATGACATATTGTTTTATGAATCTAGCTAGGCCTAACCTGCCAAAAATGCTAAAACTCTTTATAAGCAATTTAAGTAAAGGGTTGTTCCAAATTATTTCAAAACATTTAAGCCGGTTAATCAAGGCGTGATTATTGAAGGGTCCTCTGTCTTCCAGGCAGAAAAGTCGGGCCCCTTTGGCTTTCGGGACCCGCTGGGCCGCCCACCGGGATCATGCTGCCTATATTTTCGGGTTGGCGCATATGTCGCGGGTTGATTAACCCTTACTCTACCAGCACCTTTTTGAAAATGCGCTCGGGAGGCGGGGCCAAAGACGGGGCACCCAAAACGGCGATAATATCGCCGCGTGGTAGAGTAAGGGTTAAGGCAAAACCGGGCACGCTCTCAAGGGGCGGTTGAGAAGAGTTCACAATATAAGTGGCTAATTGTTGAAAAGAATAATGTATACATTTTCAACACAATTTGCACCTAAAATTGTTGATTAATTTGGCTTCATGATATTATCAACGGTCCTTTTGTCGTCATCATCTCAAGGACAACGTGCGTGCATCACGCGGATGCTAATTCTGTAAAAAATAAACTTTGCATAAATCATACATAGTTTTCACTTCGGCATGAGACTAAATATCTCTGTTCTTAAAGGTATTTGGACACGTAGAAAAGTTTTATTCGGCTGAAGGAGCATACAATTCTAGGCAGATTAGTCTGATAATTATTGAAGTAGCATTTATAGTTTTTGAGTTTTGACAAATTAGATTTAAAAGGAGAATTCTCAGCATATTTTAAAGTGAGTGGACAAGAACACAGCTCAAATCTTTAATGTAATTCTTTATATTTTTCTCCTCTATTTCAGACACCACAGAGGATCAAATTGCATTTACTGCTAATCATTGGTCAAGGCTATAGCAAAATTTCCTTTCCTTTTGCTTTATACCTAACTGCTTCCTCTCATACTATTTTAGGGAAGGGTTGAAAAACAATAAGTTAACATAAGCAATAGCGATGGTGTTCTTGTTGTCACAAAGTATTGCGCAATTTATACTACTTCGGTACCAACAAATTCAAAATGCTGTAAAATGGTCAATGAGACTTTTGCTATTTTATGATTTTGATTTTATAATTTTGAGTATATTTGAACTTTTTGTTACCTATCCATATACCTTTCATCCCGTGAGACTATCAGTCAGAAGTTTATGTCCATATACCTTTTAGTCCTGGAATATTATCAGGCAGTCATGCAAGCTAGTTTAAATCATTAGGTTAATCAATTTTTACACAGTTTGTTCCCGAAAGCCCACACTTTTATGCAACAAGTGGGCAACACAAGAAAGCAGTGGAAGTCATGACGTACATCGAATCTTTTGGTGTCAATCAAAGTGTTTCTACGAAGTTGAATCTCACGAAACACATTACAATGGAGGTAGGTTCATAATTTCTATACAAAGAGAAGAAGGAAGAAGGTGCTGCTCCTCGGTTGAGGAAACACCAGTGGACGCATTTTCTGAAATGCCACACGGATCGTCACCGTTAACTTACTAGAGAAGAAATTCTTAATTTCGAATTTCAAATATTGATAACAAAACTTATTATTTTAATCACATAAGTCGATGAAATTTGGTAAGGCAAATGTCTTATGACTTATCAATATTTCTAATTAAACGAGGGTCATAATTTCCAGTAGCAGAGGACATGTACCTTCTCTTTTGATGCTTGGATTGGTTTTAGGATGCACATCTTACCTGTCTTGGTTCAATATTGACAGTGGATGAGTGCGTATGGGCATGTACATGGGATAGGGGTGGTAAAGTACTCAACCCGAACATACTTTATCTCCATGCCCCTTCCCCGAAGTTTTTGGTGGAGAATTACGGCCATGATATCAACCACTCAAAATATTTGAAACCCAGATTTGAAATATATTCAGCTCAACTTGAATATGGTAATATACATTGTAGCTATAACTACTATCAGTTTAAACCAAAAACTGAGACAATTTAATATTTCTATTATTTTACCAGCAACGTGGCAATTTTTCAGATCTTTTCAATTTTCCAAACGGGAAAAGCATCACTCTCCGACTTTTGACTGCCTGGTAACATCTTTTGTATTTTGATCCATCTTAAATTATTTATAAGAGTCTTTGTCAGAATTTGCTCAACATGCAGAAGGAACTCATTTTAAATTTTGAATTCATGTCGGCTGCGGGATAGGGTATAGACCTCTCCGACGGTTTTTTTTTTATCGTATCGCCGCCTAGTACCAGATGACGTCCCCATGTCACATCGTTCCATATAATTCCATTGAGTGTGGTATAGGTACATGGTGTGAGTTTGGAAAATCCGTCTATATTACTTAAAGAGGAAATATTATCTTCAGAAAATTGCCACTGGGTTTTCTAATTCATACTAGTGAAGTCCGTTATGCAACAGCTATTGTTTAGTGCAAATATTTAGACCAATTAATAACCACCGTGGAAGTGACTTCGCCAGTATGTACCACAGTTACCAGCGCTTGACACGAGATCTTGTCTTTAACAAATACATTGCTTGCTCTGTATGTTTTTATCATCGCACAGGTTTGTAACAAGTATGCTGTACTATGGAGTTATATTTTTAGCTGCAGATGTCTTCAGCCATGGAAAAACGTGTGTTGGTACGTGAAAGAATATTATATAGAGGTGTAGTAAAGAAACCAATCGTGTACAACCATGTCGTTATAATATTTCGTTTAAAAGCTATTGCATTTAAAAAAAATGACAATTATTATCTGATTGTGCATGTGTTTGTTTATTTTCGAAATGATTGAGATTGTGTATGCACCTTGGAAGAAGATACTTTGCCACGCTCCTAATGTGTGCCTTCCAATCTCTACACAGTATACATGTATAGGATTTTTCATACAATACCACACTTTACAGATTTATCACACTTTATGCTGCACTAATCGCTTTTCAGTACATTGATCTGTTGTTGAAATTGTTATAATGTAATCATTGCTAAATGTCTAAACGAAATAAGACAACATGCTTTTCACACCAATTGTTTCATTAATTAGTTAATAGTCTTGTATCATTTATGATGAAAATGAAAGAAAATTTGAGAATATTTCTTTACAATTGCAGATAATTAATGATTGTCATTCATTCTAGCAGGAGATTAACTGGATATAGGGCAACGATCCCATTCGAAAAAAGTTTGCCAACATGATAATACTATACCGATATATATAAAACCACATAGAAGTGCAGTAGTTGTTAGGACGTTGCGGTTTCGTACTCAAAGGGTACCGGAATGCTGTGTTCTCGAGAAAGACTATCCCATTTGGTCCAATTCACTCAGCTGTGAAATGAGTACCAGTTTTGGCTGAGGAGTCAAATTCTCTCGTACTGTCGTACACTTAGTACCATTGAAGCCAGGTATAATAAGCACCGGCGCAATAACTGATTAAACCTTCGAGGATTAATAAGATTTAAGAAAGATACCAACTCACGGAGGCATACTTCTCTAAAAAAGTTCGTTAAGAACTGACTACGTCGACAATTGCTGTCATCGGTCACCAGGGAGAGGGGTGTAGAGGTAGAATTATGAATTGTGAAGAAGAAGGAGAGGGGAGTCCTGGAATTGAGTAACATAACATGTTTGTGTGTGTTGGGTGGGGTGGGGCAAGTTTGTATTGAAACATATACAAATCTTTACATGGCTTATAAGCAGCAACTTCAATAAGCTAAAAATTAATTGACAATTTACGCCCCTTTCCATTTTATTAAATTATTCTAACATTTACAAGGAGAAAAGTTTTAAGCATGAAAAATTCTATATTTCTTCAACTATAATTGCTTAGAAATTTACTTTATCAAAAATATATTCTTCGTTTTCCATTGACTAAGCAAAGTTATAAACCATTTGCTATTCTGTAGAGGAGGAAATATCCACCCTACCCGTTCGTTTGAAATATTATAAATGTCAAGAACACAACAACAAGCAAAATATGTATTTGAAAACTGGTTCCTTTTCTACGAATCCAACATTAAAAGTTGACCACAGAGGTCACCGTTTTAATCATTTTTTTCTTCTCGCAATGACATATGCAATATCCTATCCTAAAGATATAATGTAAATTATGATGTCCATTTTGATACTTATCCGTAATGTTATTCCTGTCGGGAATTATAAATACTGTTGCAACAAGCACGATATCAAATATGCCACATTTGCAAATCTGATAGCTTGAAATGTACGGCTTTTAAGTACCTTACCTAAGTATTTTTGTTGTGAACAACAAATTTAAGCCTACTGAATTGAGACTATTATTATGGTATTAAAGCGTACAGTTGATATTTGCAATCTCACCTTAGACGAATGTACTCCCTACACATGCAGAAAGAGTTGGCGGTTGTATTAAAACCTATTAAACGCTGTAAGTTTATGTCCAATTACAAAACTTTTTTCAAAGACTACTGCCTCCTGGTGAACTTTATCATATTGTTAACTGTACAGCTTTTCAGATACAATGTTTTAAGAATTGGCTGAAATTCCGGGAAAAATCCAGCTATCGGTATAATAAGAAATACACAAGAACTTTGAGCTTCGTATTCATTACGACCCATGGAGACTGCCATTTAATTGTGATAACGTTATATCAGTGGAATTTTTACTGAGATCACGGAATATTTCTGAAAGGAAAATCATATTTAAATAAAATGACGGTCTCCATGGATCGTAATGTATACGCACGAAGCTCCAAGTTCTTGTGTATTTCTAAGTTGACCAAAAGTTGAGTTTCTACCTGTAGACTGTTTAAGACACTTGCAAAATTACGCAGGTTTGAATAAAGTCTCTTCTCGTATTCTGTGTGTTAAGTTAGTGTTGTTGATAAAATAATCTAAAATATATTTCTCATTGAATATTTCACAGCTCCTCACAAAACCGAAGTTCAATGTGATGATGCATGTGAAACACTCGACAGAGAAGCGTATGTTTCACTCATGCCCGTGGCAATGGCAGATGCCATCAGTAAGAATTTTAGGCATTTATTTTGAGAGGGGCCATATTTGTTTTGTTAAAAATTGAAAGGAGGGGAGACTTAGAACAAATTTTTCAATCTGAAAAGTGCTAGTAAACTTTTGATTTGCGTTACAAACATTTCGAGAAACATATTGCGGGTGGGCGGGGAGGTAAAGACAGGCTCTTTTTCCACTTTTCGATTTTTCCAAAACTATTGTGAAATATGCCTCCCTTATACTGCTTATACGGAGAGCTGCTGCTGGTAAATTTTGGAGATATGGCCTAAATATTATGAGTAAAACAAACATCTTTTGACTGGAATTAATACTGTAAGGTAATAGCTGGCAAGTTCTTTCTCTTTTTCATTCACAGGTGGAATTATACAAGCATTACTAATTGAAGTTGTTGGCAGAAAACCAGTTATGGTTATAGGAGGTTTATTATGCACGATATCGTTCTCGCTGCTGTTGTTGTGTTCAATATCAAGGTAACTTTTATGATTTTTTTTTTTTTTTTTTTTTTTTTTTAGCGTTTGCAGTTATTGAGTGTTCTTTGAATTATACATCCTAATATTCCTAACATTACATGCTAATGGTATGTTTAAGAACCTCTTTTTTTGTTTTCACAAAACGAATAACACACGTCATAAAATGTGTGATCAAACAGTCAATCCGGCAACATGCCTATTAATGGGATCATAAGTGTTCCTAAAAATGGGAACATTTTGCTACATGGAAGCCACCATTTGTGATATTTCCCATGATCTTTTGCTATCCTAGCGTTAAAGCCTTATGCAATGTTACATATTTCAACTTTGAAATACCTCTGGGGAAAATGTCTTTGTTAGGGGAAACTTAAAACTCATGAAAATGCCTTTATTACTGCCATGGCTAAAGCTTTTTCACTCCCATTTCTTATGTTCACCATGCCGTTTTTGAAATATTAGAAATAATTGACAATAGAGCTAGGCTTTTAGGAGGAAACGGCCATTTTGAAAATTAAAATATTTTTCAACACAATGATTTTTGATATTTCAAGTACATAAATGATAAACTATGACATTCTATCGCAACATCTGAACAAAATAGCCGCATGACTTCAATATTCTTGTGTATTATTAATGTTCCTATTAATAGGCATGCTTCCGGACTGACAGTATTTGAAACTCTTGACATAATGATAAGTTTTCATTTCTCCGTAGATGGTTAATTGTTTTCTCCCTGTTTGTGATTCGGCTTGGTAGTGGTTTAGCCTTTATTGCCTTATACGTATACCATCCGGAGGTAAGCAATTGTCTCCCGTCCTGTCGTCGTGAAACTTGATGTGCATTATACCTTAGTCTGCATAGACGATCAACCGAGACGCTAGCACAAATGGAATGGTCAAATTTGATCATGATATGGTCAAATGTGTATCGATCTAAAGTAACTATGTTCAAAATTGAACAACAAATAGCACCATTATGTGGTTAGCTTTGTTTGTGTTATGGTCAAATTTGATGATATTATCTGACCATATAATGGTCAAATTTTACCATACTTTGTTATTTAAATATGATCTTAGTTAGATCAGTGCATAGGTCAAATTTTACCATTACGTATTAAAGTGTACTCATAGGAGGCGGAGACAGGGGAAATTGTCACCCCAAGCAGTGAATATTCAGGCAGAAAAATTTCGGGCATGGTTATTTTCACAATCGTCTTCCTATACCATTTGCCTTCGTTAGTCTAGGGCAGTGGGCGTGACCCGTAGCCAGGACTTTCAGAGGTTCGTATTTATGGTCGCTTCATTGTACGGTATCTCAAAAATAAGCAAGAATGTGAGGTTTTACATTTGCGTGGGTTTTTTACGTCTTTCACGCTTTCTCCCTTGTTGATAGCCGCTTAGTCTAAAGGCAGCCTTGGACGGAAGAGGTAGGGATATCATCTAAAACCCAATTTGCTTGTTTGGCAACATATATAATGATACAAATAAAATATATAAAAGAAACATACGAACCTTTTAGGGAAATATATTGCGTATATGAACAGATGAGTGAAACATGTTCATATAAAGTATACAGTTATGATATATGATATTCAACAAAAAAACGAACATTTTTCATTGTTTTTGTTAAGCAGGAAGTATTTAATTTTAAGAAATACATTTTTTTGAATAGTCAAAGAAGTACCGTTTATGACTCAACACTGTTCAATATTGATACTGTAATTATCATTTATCATTTATATGGAAAACACATATAAAACCACATCAATATTCCTGTAAACGTCTTCAATAAAAATAACATTATTTCTAATTCCACAGCTTTATCCCACGGCAATCAGAGCAATAGCATTTGGAAGTGGATTGGGTGCGGGCAGACTTGGTGCAATAGTAACTCCATTTCTCTCACAGGTTGTAACAAAATTGATTTCTTTTGGGAAGAATAAGTTGATATTATATTTGATTCGAACATTGATTTTACATTAGACTAGACATTTTATACCAGGATATAGTTTAAACAGTTCAAAGAAGGAAAAACCAATAACAAGTTGCAAGAAATAGTATACATGTTGTGCTATGGGTATTTTTTACATTTAGTGGTGGGAGATATATAATTGTCCCTGCAGTATACCCACCACTGCTTTTGTACTCATACAAATAAGAAACATACAAATATACATCAAGTAAGCCATTTGTGGGTTATTCACACAAACACGTTTTACCACAATGAACAACAACAATATACTAGCTCTGGGCGTCTTTGTGTATGTTTCTGTATTTTTCTTTTAAGATGGTGGTGGTATTAGTTTGGGCCTTCGTAAATTGTTGTATTGTCTTCTGTATGGCTGAGCTCAGTTTGAGTCTAATTATTACGTACTTAAACCTTTGTACTCCGGGTGGAGCATAGGTAGTCAACAAGGTCTCTCTACTTTATCTTGTGTCGGGCTCTCACTACTGGCTGTCTCTGTGGAGCGTATTCATCTTGTCCAAAATCCCCTAAGGGTCCGTCTAAGAGCATGGTAGACAGCACTGAATGGTGACGTTCTCATTATGTGACCATCCGTTCCCATTTCTTTCTCCATATATGTGTGCCCGGTGGATCTTGACTTGTGCGGTACCAGACTTCATTGTTGATTATTTTGTCTTCCCACTTATAAGTATGTGTCTGAGGCATCTGTTTAAAATGAACCTTGCGTGATGAGGACTTTGTAGTGCGCCTAGTCTCGCAATATTAGAGTATTGACTCGACGATTGTGTTGAATATGCGAAGTTTGGTATTTTTGTTATATTACCTGTAATGTCCAAACGGATCTGAGCGTTTTGAATGCTGCCGTGACTTTTACTATACTTGTCTTTGTGTCCAAGTCTGTTCATCCATCCTGCTCGCTATGCTACCAAGGTACTCCATCATCACCTTACCGTTCTAGGTTGTCGTCATTGGACTGGTTTGTTATTATGGTCTTGATCTTATTCTTATTAATGTGCAGTCCGGGTGTGGTAGCTGTTTAGTACAGTGCTGTTACTTTATATTGCATGCTGCCATGTACGTGTATCAAAAGGGCTACATAATCAGCAATTTTGATGTCCTCTAGTTGTTGAAAGTACACTGAATGTTACGGTGATACCATTGTGTTGTTGTTTTGACCATTATTCCTTATAAGGAATAGAAAGGGTGGTATTATAGACAGCCTTTTCGCACGCTCGATACTATATTTAATGAATCAATGAGGTTGCCATTGTGTATCACTTGTCAGGTTAAAGGGTCGTAGTTAGAGCGAATTAGCTATGAAATATGATATGGTATGTCATGACACTGCAGCATCTTCCACATGATTGTAAAGTCTACACTCTCAAAGGATTTTTAAATGTAAATGAATTATGTACGGGGAAATATTCACTAAAGTGACTGCTCAATATTAACTAGAAAATGATGACACAACGTTATATAATACACACGCTATGTTAGAATGGAATGACCGTGTATGGTGCTCTACACGCCAATAACATACATCACGTCCTGTGAAGTTACGGTGGATCTTGAAATATAACTTTAAGGCCACTCAAAATACTTCCACACAGAAATGCTGTTTAATGTGTTTGCTTACAAGAGGCTTTTATATATCGGAATAGATCTATCAAACAATTATGTATACGTGAATGGATGGAAATCATAAGGTGTATTTTCTCAATGAAAATAATAGACATGAAATCCCGTGAAAAGTACGTATTTGGCGATTGGACCAAGTCTAGCGAAAAGTGTAAGGCTCTTACTGTTTATGATTACAACATAAGTTTTAAATCCCCAAACCTTGAGCGCGCATGGAAAGTAATAGTGATATTGTCCTATGGTTAGAAATACACCAGGTAGCGAAGGCCTTCCGTAATAGATCATTCTGCCTTGTAATGATTGACGTCCACGACAGGAACTAAAATAATATTTTAAAGATTTTTACGCACTATAGGTTTTGTGTACTTAAAACAAAGTCACAATCATCAAGCTTTGGCCAGGATAATTTTGAATCGTAAAATGATTTTTTCGAACTTAAAAAGTACATCAAAATCTAATATGATATTAGTTTTTAGTATTCATAGATCCTTAAACGCTAATGGAGAAAAGCGAACTTTTGATTGTTTCCTAGTTTCTTACGACGTATTCAGTCACACTAACATTGTGCATCTACTTGGCTGGAGCTGTTCTTGCCACTTGTATATTGATGACACTACCAGAATCAAAAGGAAAACAATTGGGGGTAAGTGTACTGACATGAATTTTTAATTGATACTTCCAGAGCAAATCTAAGAGAAAATGAGTCAGATCGCATGCTCTTCTCGAAATCTACACGCGGGAGTGTATACAAAAATTAATTAGCATATAGATAAATGATAAATTATATGTATGAATGCAAGTTTATTATTAATAAATAAGTATTTTTATAACTATCTATATAGATGTAAAAAGTACTTTTCTCTATACAATCATAGATTCGTTTCCTGAGATGCTCCCGCGTAGCAAGGGAGATGTAGGGTGGACCCCAATTAAAAAAAAATTGCAAGGTCCGTTCGGATCTTTTTTTGGACATTCAAAAAGTCATAGTTGTATACCCACATTTCGGAGGGTGATGGCTACCCCACTGGAGACTAAATTTGTCACTAAGAATACATCTTAATAGGTCTTATTGGTCTCTCTTAATAATTGATCTAATTGGTCTATTATACACGACAATTCTCTAGCCTTAACCTAATTTTATTCTCTTGTAGTGCTGAATTGTTAAGTTTAAGAAACCGCTCTATAAATCTTTGGAACTCTATTCCTCAAAGCATTACCAACTCAGTTTAGTTTAAATGCAAACTAAAATCATATTTTATTCAAACTTATCGATTGTTGCTTTTATTGTAAATTTAATTTGGCGTGGTGTTGGCGTGGTATAACCTTACTTACATTATTGTAAATACAAAATGTTCTTCTTATTTTTCCCAAAGGAGTGTTTCTACCAGTTGTGCTCTTAGGAGTTTTTTAGAACACTTCTTTTCACATTACTTGTATACGTTCTTTTCGATGATCTTGTCACAATAATTTGTTATTGATTGTTTTAACGATGTGAAGAAACAAATTAATTTAATTTAATTTAATCAAGACATCTTCACACCGACGAGTACTTTCTAACGTACAAAGTCAGCAAGAAGTTATATTATAATGAGAAGCTGATGTTCCACTTTAAAAGAAATGATATTCCAGTTGATTTATATCCATTGATTGCAAATAAAGTATTTGATCATTTAAGAGAACCCAGATTAATAACAACTCAATCTTTAATTCGGTGCTCTTAAAGACTTTTCTCAATTCAATAAGTATTTAAAAGCATTAGAGTGTCCTATTTTCAACAAATTGCATTTCCTCCTCTTAAAGGCGACACAAAGTTAGATACAATAATCATTTCTTATGATAGAGAATACAAATCTTATCCAACTACCAAAAACAGCAAGTCAAAATCATATTTCTATCTCAAGTTATTCATGTTTTAAGTTGACACATGGAGGCTGCCATTTTGTTCAATTCTGTATTGAAATATTGTACATGATGACAATATTTTCCCGATAAGGACATAAGGAATTTAATGTATTTCTTTATAAATGTGATTATAAGTGTTTATTCCAAAATGATGTGACACAAAGTTTTAACAGAATGGTTTGTTAATTTCATGTGTGCACAACAAATTCCTTGACCTTTACATAAGAAACATTTTTCATAACCTAGAAATCTTGAGGTAGACTATAAAGAAATACAAAGCATTCCAACATCCTGCTGGGCTGATGACATTATAATCTGCATGGTTTGAAATAAAAATGGCGGCTCCCATAGTACTATTTAGTGGTAGAATTAAAGTTTTTAATAATCATAAAAAATGTGTTAAGACTGCTTAAGGGAATATGAAACTTGGTCAGAAAAACTTGTTATTTTGAATTCTATCATATGAAATAAGGATTATTATCAGACTTTATATCTCCTTTCAAGTTTGCTGCAGAAACGTCTGGAGCTAAAAGTTGTGATAAAGATTCTTAAGATGACGAGTGCAGGCTGTTTGATTTTATCTACTACCTCGACCTGCTTGCCTGTCACTTTGCTGTTTAGAATATGCGAGAATCAGAGCCTTAAGATGTATCAAGCACGGGGCTGCCATTGTTCCGGGATTGACTTCATTCATTGTTTGGGAATGCGTAGCTTCAAACAAATTTATTATGCAGATTAGGTTTGTTTTCTGTATGAAAACAAGAAAACCTGTTTTCATGGCAACTAACTGAGAACTCAAGAATGTAATTTCAATAATTCATATTTCCAACATTATAAAATAAGTCAGGAGTATAAAACACAGTATGGGATAGAATGAAATACTGAGATTAAGTGCGGCCGGAGTCATTATCAACTTTAACAATACAATGCTACCATTGAAATATTATGGCAATGAAATGCATCACTAATTGATTCATTCTATGTAGTTTCTATATTATGCATGCCGGTGCGTACATGCGTTTGCAATTCTCATTTTGATTTTATTTCCACAAAAATACAATATAACAAAGGAATGGACTTTGCAACAATTGCTTGTATTGTGCATAGCATATCCCTATTTGTAGAAGGAATTAAGTTTATATTATGTATCTTGATGAAGTATATCATTTACAATCACGGATCTATCAGTCTGTTGTAACTTTGGTTTACTGTAATATATCAACATTTTGTAGTTTTATAATAAATACGGGGTAAAATAAATATGGAACAAACATTAACAGATTAATGACGAAAGTAGTTCCTTTCAGTTAAAGTGATTACTAAAGACACATTGTTTACTAAAGACAGACACAGGTAAAGACTTTGATTTACAAATACATCTGCATTACCAGATTACGAGATTTGAGATATGGGCAAACAATTTGAAATTAAACAATAAAGTTACAATTCTTGCTTATTTTTTAGTAATTTAACAATAGGAACAGATAAGCTGCCATGATATCCCTTGTAAGTAATAAATGACACCAAATAACAAAACCAACAAGTTAGTTTCTTGTAAAAAACATTTTTGTTTTTAACCCCAATTTTCATTGATGAAATGTTGACTGAAATTTCAATTCTATATAGATACTTTATTGCATGAAAAAGAACAATTCATATACAATTATGTTGCCTTCTAAATCTACATTTAAAAGTAAACCATTGAACTATAACACAGGATTCCTTGCAAACTAATAAATAATTGAAAGGGAAATTTCGTTATTGAACGTGCGGCCCTTCTCTTGACTTAAATCTTGCTCTATAAACTGATTTATATTCAAGCATCCCTGTGCTTTACTCGTAAGAGAGAGGTATATAATAGCAGCCTTGGTAGTTAAAACTAAGAACTCAAAATTTCATCCAAAGAAAGAAGATATATCTATTAAAGCAAGAGTATCAATGACGGCTACTGCTGTACCTGATAGAGAATAATCCTCCCCCCTCCTCCTCAAAAAATGATTATACAACATGATAAGAAAAAGATATATTTTACTTTAGTTGTCACAAGCAGCTTTGAAGGCAATCCCTTGGAAGTGTAATATTTCGTTTCATCACTATGTTATCAATTTGTATGTCGTTGTCTGCACTTCTAATTGCTAATGTGATTAATATTTTCTACAACACTAGAAAAGAGTTTGCAATATACTTCAAACAACTGAATTGTGAGGTATGATTATTGCTTGATAACCACTGCGTGACTAAAGAAGCTACTTATTTTTCAGAATTATGTCAACATGAGATTTTCCAAATGTTATTACATAAGAAAATAGTACACATGTGCGCTCTCTTGTCTTATATGTTTCTTCATCCATTGTATATACATATCGTTGTTTTTCAATGTTGACATGAAAAGAATTCAATAAATATTTGTGATGCAATATTTGTGATACAATACTTTTAATATCAAAATAATGAAATATTCTATATTTCTCAGGGATACTTTATTCTTAAATAATAAATCCGAAGACCATAAAGTCCATTCAAGTTGTACTAAATTGGCTCGGATGAGGGTAAAAGGCAATTAAAGAAAAGCAACCTCAATGTTTCCAAACAAACGTTTGTACTGGTATTAAACAGCTTACCGTGAGATTTAAAAGTCGTAATGTTATGCTCCTGTAAACTGGGTGGGGGGTCCTGGTCTAGACTATTCTCGAAAGCTCTAAGATGTGGAGATCTTAGAGCTTAGACTTTAGAGCTTATATGAATGAGGAGTCACTACACCAGTGGCATTTATACTTTCAATGTTTTAATATATCAAATAAGGAATTGCTATGTGAAACATGAAATGTAGATAAAATAACTCAAGGGAACGAAAATTAAATACTAAATCATAAAATGATATTTACAAATTAAGCATGCATTTTTATTCTAATATATTTACTAATCTCTAAGTCTTATTGGCTAATAAGAAATAATATTAACTTACATTCAGTCATTGATCACACACTCATCATACACACATCTTCTCCTTTCGTCCCTGAGATCGGTCTGATTTTAAATTGATTCTAACCCAAACAACATCGTTACCATTTTAAACCTATTTATTCGGCCCGCGCCCCCTGATTCTTATTCTATTTGGTCCGCGCCCCAATTCTCTACGCCCGGTATACTAATTTTGTTACGCATTGTTGACAATTGTGACGTCATTTGTAAATAGGAATTTATGAATGAAATGACGCCACTAAAATACCCGTTGACCTCGATCGCACGTACTGTACCTAACAACAACAATTTATCGTAAACAGTCAGACTTTTAGGTTCTATAACAAAGGACCAATTTATAGAAATATCTTAATAAAAGTATAAATCAAATGCGACAGTTCACAGGGAGGTGACCAATTATTGGCCCCACCGTCAAAAGTATAACAAACGGGCACGGTAATTGATAAAAACGTAAGTAAAGTAATATTAATCTCTTTAAAATAGTGTAAGTAGGCCTGATGTTATATAGGCCTAACACAGTAACGTAATGGAAATATATTTGATAGTATTTACTAATAAGTAATAAATCACCAAAGTTACACTCCCATCACTTATATATATTTCAATTCACGCATAACGCTTTGAATTAAGAAGTGTACGCCTATACCCATAATGTCAACATTTATTGAGATAAATTTTTAACCAGTGGTGTAAACATGAGGCAATTTCGCAGGAAAATGGTTAAGGAGACTCTATGGAAAGTTTGAATTATTATTTTTCCTCAAACTTTTTTTCAGGTAGTAAATTATAATTATTCATACAACATTATGTTTTACGACTGAAATCAGATTACATTTGACCAGTGGCGTAGCTACAAACATTTGGCTTAACTGCAGAATCCAAGGCATTATTCAAAGTATCTACTACGCCTCAATTAACGCAGTCACAGTCTCTAATAATATTCTCCATGTTGCATCGTTTTTGCGCACTTTGACCAGTTGACTACGATTGCGACTGCAAACAGACGACAACTTCATTCTCCATCACTACGAGTACACTACGCTTGCATACAAAGAACAAGATGCATTACTACGAGAACGACTACGCCTGCAGAGAAAGAAAAGGGCAAGTTCCTACTCCATCGGTTCCGCCGTCTATGCTACATAGTGTACTCTGTTCCTTTTTGATGTAGACAATCACTTGGTTGGAAATGTGACCTGAGGTCATCAGACCGCATAGCGACCGCGCGTATTCACCCCGCATTGGAGTGAAAACAAAGCGATCAGCTGTATTTGTTTACATGCCATACGTACCGCACACAGTAAACACATACGGACTTGCCCAAGTATATCGCGCAGGGCTATTTTTACTCCAGAAAATGACCTCTCGGATGTGACATAGCACCAGCCAAGTGAATAGATCTGCTTGAATTCATTTCGAAAGTATAGCAGTATTGAATATTATGCAAAGATTTATTGCAGCTTTTATACATATACTGTTTTGTATAACATTGAATTAAGAGGTATCAAATCTTCAATTTGCCACACCACTGAATGATGAATAGTTTATTGGAAATTTGTTGCCATTGTCTCCTTTACTTGAACAATAATCATAAGGGTGAAGTAGTCTGGAAAGCTGATAAACAAATGCAATTTTTTAAATACTTAATTACAGAAGAAATTTTTGTAAGAGATGAAACAATAGGGCTGCAGATGTAGCAAATTATGTTTCAGAAAAAAGTGCAATAGGTTTTAATGGTTTAGATATTGTTTTCAATGGTTTCCAAAGCAATTACACCAAGCAGGCAAGTAAGAAAATCTAAACTAGGTGCATTTATTTGGTAGTTAAATTCCATTTAAAAAAACCAAAACATTACGCTCAGGTGCATTTAAAACAGTTTGTTGTCACATATGATATATATTGTATATTAAAAAGTGTTGTTAATACATGTCGGTGAATCTTTTTATTAAGACATTAACGCTAGTTCAGAGTGTTTATTATCTAAAGCACTAGGCAAAGTACTTTTTTGTTACTTTCGTAAATATATTTGAAACCAATTTAACTCTGCGTATAAATATGTTCATAGACCTTACTACAAGTGCTGTATTTCTCTCATAAGTATAACTTTTTCAGAGATGATGGTGGGAGGGGGGAGGGTGATGCATTCCCCTGCTCGCTCGTCCCGTAAACCTTGCTCGCTCGTCCCGTAAACCTTGCTCGCTCGTCTCGTAAACCTATGTCAGTTTAGACACTGTTTATGCAAGAAAAAATACATGAATTACAATAAAGTTTACTGCGGCCATTAAGCATCGAAAACAATTCGGGCTTCGTGGGCCAATATTTATTTGTTTTGCTCCAACCAAGCGGCTCACCAGACCAAGCACTGTCCGCTGTAGCCCATATGGTCAGTCCGCGTCTGCCCTATCAGGGATTCGCACCTGGATCACACGTCCTACAATCCTGGACACAGGCTTGGGAACCAGGGGGCACAGAGAGCACGTGCCCCCTCCCCTAATGTCGCAGTGACCTAAATGGTGCCCCCAACTAAGTATTTTTTACCAATGAACTAGTGTTGTAGCATATCTTTGTGCCCCCCCACCCAAAAACATATGCCTATGCCTGGACAAAAGTATTTGACCTCTTTTTTTACCCCTTGCCATGATATGTATATGCACTACATAATACCCAATCTTTTATGACACCAATTTTTAGACTTAGTGAAAGAAGAAGCTATGTCTATTTTGGAGAGGCTCTTCTATTCTGGGCAGACGGTTTATTTCACGCTACACCTGTTGACTGTGCACATTCCTATGGAGAAACCGCTGAACCTCATAATCAAAAAATAATGTACAGTAGGCCTACATGATATGTTCACGTGCAAATGGCGAGGTAAACCAGTGGAACGGAGTATTACGCCAGCATTGCGCCTTTAAATTATCATACCCAGTAAACACAAAACGTTTTTATAACATTTTCTATCATGTTTTAATAATATCAAAATGTGGTGTAATAAAACACTATTATAACATATCGTAATATACGATATTTTTGGATAATATCAATCTATATTGATAGGCCTACAGTTTATGGCGTAATGTACAATGCTAATTTGAAAAACGGCAAAAATCCACGAACGGCATTTCTTTTTCACACCATCATACTGTGTTGCCCTTGTGTTGCACTTTTTGTCCCTGTGCCCCCAACAGCGAAGTGTAGGACAACACATGAAACAGCATTGCTGTCGTACAACTTCAATTAGGATTTTTTTTGTTGTATTGATTCAAATTATTTTTTTAGATCTAATACACAATATCGTGCCTTCGGTAATCAAGCCTTCAGCGGCACCTTTCAATAGACAACTACAGTATCTGACTGTACAACCCTGTGCATGTAAAGATATGTTATCTAAATAACAGCTCCCTGGTGCATGCAGCTGCGGAATATAATAAAATCCCTGCAATGAGAGAAAAGTACCAGTACGTCTACCAACTTATCATCTGTATGTTATTGTGAATTATTATTAATAATGATGTTATTTTCCCATTTAACCCTTGCAAAGATATTTTACAAGACGTATTTCAAATTTGAAAATAACAAATCAAAAGGCTTTAACATTATGGGATAGCAAAAATTGTAATGAGCGAAAAAAGATAAAGCAAAATTCGAGAAAATGGTTCTGGCTGGATTCGAACCAACAACTTATTCGAAAAGTACATGGCATTAACCGACTCAACAGCTCAAGCGTTATTCATACTTGGGGTTTTAATTAAAATTTAATTGAAAATTCAACCAATCAAATAAATTGATCAAGTTCTACACATTGTATGATTATGACAATTTCGCCTCTTTAAGCAAAACATGATTTCATATAATTTAATAATAAAAGGTCCGCAATTTATTTTGATCATGTTATTTTCTGCCTTTTAAAATATACGATCATGAAAGTCATAAACTTTCGACTCGTTTTCAAACGACATATTTATCTTTTTTATGGTGATTTTTTTTTGTATTTTACTATGATTTTATCATTTTGCCCCCACTTTCGGTATTCAACTTTTATTTTGTGACCTTAGCCGACCCCCCTCCCCACTAGCCAAATCCCGCCCATGGTATTAGAAAAACATGTAGCAGTTTTTTCGATGGCTCTTCCATTCAGCCACTACTTTTTTTTAATCCCCATCATATACCCATTATAGGTAGGCCCTACTATCAATAACTTTATAATTTTGTCTTTAACAGAGCTTATTTTTATGTTATTATGATTCCTATTTCCTTATAAATTTTTCTTCTATTTTTAGCCTATAACTGATTAATTTATCCAAACCTTCTAGAGTACATTTTCTAGGGGTAAAGAGGGGAAAACCATTCTCGCGGGAGTGGTGATAATTCTTATACCTGTATAACTCACAAATTATAGTCCTTCGAAGATGGGTAGCGCTAAGATTAAAAACGTTTTTGTCAGAAAAGCCGTATACTCCCCGATTTCGATTAGTGATGCCAATTCCTACATCACAAACATGCCTAAAAGTATTGAAAAGAAAGTCCTTTTGCTGGGTTTTTTTTTTTTTTGTTACTGCTAAATTTGTTTGATAGAAATATATCTAATTTGCCTCTACTTGCCATATCTTTACAGAAAGTAATGTCAAATTTTGAATTTTTCAGGTATCAAAGAAAGAATCCAAATCCTTAACCCATCAAATTTTTGTCCACTCAGAGAAATTTTACAAAACTCTGTAGTTTTTTTCTCGCATAAACAGTATATTACCAGTCATTATTATCACTTGGGATGAGAGGAAAACTCTGATACACATTCAAAAGACAGTACATTTATTCCTTGATTTTTATCTTTCTTTCTGTCTTCGGTAACCAGCACAAAATAGAATCACAAAATTGATAGAGTTTATGAAATATCATCCACGTATAATCTCTTCGGTTCGTATCGCCGATTGGGAGACTCAATAAGTCCCCCGATCGGGAGACTCAAGCATGTACACTTAGCTTACAGTGATATATAGAAGCCGCCATTTTTATTGTAACAAAGTTTGTTTTATTCATCTTCAATTTCACGAAAGTAAAACAACTTCGTTACTATCACGCAATTATTGCTAAATAATTTTCACAAATGTCCAAGTTATTTCTCATAATTTCAGAAAACCTTGTTAAAGCGCGACTTTCTAACAGTAACAAATATTAAGAACTTTTCTTCAATTTATTCGAAAACAAGGTGAATTTTAAAAGCGAACGTGAAAAGATAAATCATATGCCATTATTTCAGATTGTGAAGAAAAAATTGAACCCTTCACAGTAGTTGAGTTTCCCCGCGCTCGAAATGTGTCTCATTTTGTATTACTATACAAACTTTGAATTTGGATAGATGCATTGTGGGATACTTCTGTAAAGGATCCCCTATCGGGAGAACAAAACTGTTCTCCCGATAGGGGTACGAACCGGACTAATAATCCTTCGATGTACAACACTTGTTTCCGTACTCTCAACTTTTCAACTGTCAACTTTTACTGCTCTGACCAGATTCTGCTACATTTCAAGAAATGCTCTGTAGCACTAGTAGAAGACACGCCAACTTAAAACAAATAGCCAATCAGTGTAAAACATGGGCAATGAATAACCCATGGGAAAATTACGTCGTGATCTTAAACGTTGAGTCTATAAGAATTACCTTAAATCAATCCGCAAGCTGATTTAAAAGGAGATGACACAGCTGCAATGTTTATGAGAACCGGCAAAAGATAAGCCTTTCATTTAAAAAAAGTTAAAGAATTTAGCATTGCATTTATTTTCCTTCCTGTCCAAGATATTTTCAACATTCTCCGGATTAACAACATTTCCAACGAGTATCAAAACATTTCAAACTATACAAAATAACCACCATAACAAAGTAGTTAACTATCGAGAACATAATCTAATCTGTTCCTGATGTCACTTGTAATTGTCCAGCACTCACAGCCATAGAGAAAAGTCGACCATGCATATGCCTTCAAGACACGGACTTTCGTGTCCATTCCAATATTTATATTGTTCAGAATTGGATTTATTTTGGTAAACATGTCTTTGGCAATTGCAATGCGTTTTCTACGACATAATTTTGTTTCTTTCTTTTTTTAATGACTTAATACTATTACCTAGAATACTCAAACTTACATAACATATTAAGAAAAAGAAAGAATTGAAGCAACATAATTTTAAATCAAGTTACCTTAATTTGTTATCGTTACAGTCAATAAGAATATTGTTTGTTTACTTGCAACTCAAAATGGCGGACGGAATTGTTAAGGCGTGTATGTTCCCATACCGTGCATGGAATGGGGTGAAATCGCTATACAGGGCATATGCCATTGACCACTCTCAAAGTTGCGATTTGGACAACTGCTGTATGGTTTCAGTTAATTCAAAGCGCACAAATTCCTAATATTATTACTTTCAATACCGTATGGAGATTATGCGCCCACTGCATATTCACGCGCCACCACGCTTTTTTCAAAAAGTTAACACGACGTACGTTTGGAAACAATCGATGTTTTGCAACATGCGTTTGTTTTTGGCATCCTTCCGCACTCGCATGTTGTGCTTTGATTATGCATGGGACCTCATGTGTAACCTACCTTTTCTAAGAATTTTCCCGCGCGCGCACGGTGCAAGCAATCACTATAAAGTCCAGGTAGCAACTGACCGCACCTATATAAATACGGAGTAGTAAGCGCTGCCTTTTAAAGTGCTCCCTTCTGTTGTGAGTGGTTTTTCGTGGGCATTATGCGCACATATCACCTCATTTGAAACAAAATGCCGGCCTCGACTGAGGAAAGGCGCACAGCACACGAAACAATCCTTACAGATGTCAAATTCTGTGAGAAACTTATATGTTATATATGCACTGTGGCAGAAATGCGCAAAATTAAAACGCGCAAACGCATAGTCTATTACGTAATACTGTTATACAGCAAGATTTCTTCATGGAGACATAAATAAACAAAATCATTATTTGATATCTGTTGTAAAGTGCACACGTAGCATTTCATGTTCTCTCTTTCCTT
>JAIGNY010000753.1:0-46541 GCA_020152595.1 Chiridota heheva | reverse complement strand
ACATTTTTTCTCTAATTTTTATTACTTCTAAAACATACATATATTATAATTGTAAATTAAAAAAAATTGAAAATAATGCCGGGCAAATTACCTACTTTTTTTTAGTCATTCTAGTTTCCACTTATTTGCCCAAAAATGATATCGCTTGGACAGGTGAGCTCTTGATTAACCTTTTTATGATATATAGATAAGAGGCTTGGAGCAGGTAAGCTCTGATTAGGTTTTCCATCATGATATACTAGATAGGGGGTTTGGGAGCGGGGAAGCTCTATTTTTTTCCTTATGATATCTGATAGGAGAGTTGGAAAATAACTCTCAATTGTTTTTCATTATGATATATAGAAAAAGAGGCTTGGGCAGAAAGCCCTGATTGTTTTCCTCTTGATATATAGAAAAAGGAGTTTGGAGCAGGCAACTCCATTAATTTTCATTATGATATACTAGAAAGAGACGGAGCAGTAGCTCTTTTAAAATTTTCCATTTGATATACTAGATAGGATAAAATAAAAGATGATTCCATAAACCTTTTGATGCATTTCAGATGAGGACTTGAAGAAAATAATAAGTTCTATGCCAAAAAATCATGTAAAGACATTTCCCCAATTTTAAAAAGCATGACCTGGTAAATTCTTGTTTTAATCAGTTAACACATCTTTAAAATTTCCGTTTTGCTGAAAAAGGGAAAATTCCATTTTAAATGGGGCTTCAAGGCTAATTTAGACACCCAACATAAACTATAGACCTGTGCAATTTATGTTTCATTTCAAAGTTGGTGGAAAGGCTCCCCCTGATGCATCAATTTCCATTTGAAAACATCACTTGATGCCAGATTACCAGTCCGATCCCGCCAATTACAGTTGCAAACGGTTTTGACCAAATTAATGACGACTCTTTGGTTTTGGAAAAGGCAAGAGGTCTCGTTGTCTTGTATAAAACCTAAGTGCGATTGACACAGTAGACCATAAAATATTGCTCAAAGTTTTAAATGTTAAATTTGGTATAGAAGGAAACCGCTTTCTCTGGTTTATCCTATTTGAATCAGACTTTAGAGTCTCTTTAAAAATATGTTCTCAACTACTCGGTTTTTGGGATTTTCTGTCCCCTGGATCATGCCTAGGCCCCTTTTATATCTAGTTTATCCAGTACCATGCGGAAATGTTTTCACATGATTTAACACTCTATGGCTATGCCGATGCCCATCAATTAGGGATCGTTTAATAGTAATAATCGTAACTCTAAAATTAAATGAAAAACTGATATTGAGGACTGCATGATTAACATTAAACATTGGATGGACTCTAATCGACTGAAAATGAATGATGCAAAGACAGAATTTATTTTATTTGGTCATGATAAAATTAAGAAAATGTACAAATGATATTAATGATTGGTACAATGAAAAACAAATCACATACCATTAGATTTTTGGGGTGCCTGCTTGATGAAACATTGTTTTTAGATTCATGTTAAAAAAAAAATCCCAAAATTCTATTTAAACATTAAAAGCTAAAAAAAAATTCCCTACCTCTCACCATTGATGTATATAAAACACTTGAAAATGTTTGTTATATCTCTTTTAGATTATGCTAATGTTTTTTTAATGGGTTTACCTTTTTTGGAATTAAATAATTTAAAAATACAAAACATTGCTGCAAAATTTATTCTCAAAGGGGACTATAGAGATAGTTCCACACAAGCCCTAAAAGATTTACATTGGTTCCCTTTGGGGCTGGGTTTGATTTTAAAATTGCTTTCACTTATTTTTAAATGTTTGAAAATACAACCCACAATATCTTATAGACTTAATAAAACCCTAATTTATAAAAAGCCCTGGATTATCCGAAAATGGTTTTTTCCCTAGAAATTTCCCCCTCGTAAAAAAACGTTTGCCAATAGGTCTTTCAGTTTTACCCCCAAATTTTGGAATAATTCCTTTCAATGTTGGGAGCAGGGTAATTTTGAATCTTTTGAAATGTTTTAAAGGGCATCTTTATAGAGAATTTTTTTTATAATCATTTGAAATGTTATCTTGTTTCAAATTAATTGAAATATACTGTTTCTGAATATTTATTTTGAATTTTTTTATACCCTCACAATTTCCCAGCGTGAATTTTAAATTTTGAAATTTTGAATTTTTTGATATCTTAAGTATTTTTATATTTTACTGATAGCCATTTTTATCTTTTTTTCTTTAGAATTTAATTTGTATGTCAAGGGGTTAAATTATTGTATATAAATGTCTGATTGCTATAAGTTGTTAATAATAAAATAATAGGAGAGCTTGGAGCAGGGGGCTTGGAGCGGGAAAGCTCTCTATTAACTTTCCATTATGATATACTAGATAGGGGGCTTGGGCAGGTAAGCCTCGATTCTCATTATGATATACTAGATAAGGGGCTTGGAGCAGGAACCCCGTTTAAAGTTTCCCCAGATATACTAGATAAGGGCTTGGGCAGGAAAGCATCCATTGCTTTCCATTATGATATACTAGATAGGGGTTTGGACAGGTAACCTGATTAAGCTTTTCATTATGATATACTAGATAAGAGGCTTGGAGGGGTAAGCTCGATTTTTTCCTTTATGATATACTAGATGGGAGGCTTGGGCAGGGAAGCTCGAAAGTTTTCCCCATGATATAAAAGATAAGGGCTTGGGCAGGTGCCCCGATTGCTTTCCCAGATATACTAGATAAAAGGGCTTGGAGCGGGGAAGCTCTAGATGTTCCCCCAGAATACAATAAAGGTTTGGGGAAAGCCCCCATTTTTTCCATTATGATATATGATAAGAGAGCTTGGAGCGGGGAAGCCCCGAAAACTCCATTATGATATACTAGATAGAGTTGGGCAGGAAACCCGATTCTTTTCTATGATATACTAGATAAAGAGCTTGGGCAGGTAAGCTCGATTGTTTCCCCTTTATATACTAGATAGAAGAGCTTAGCGGGGAAGGTCAGAAAAAGTTTTCCCTCTTGATATACTAATAAGGGGTTGGACCAGGAAAGCCCCGATTTTTTCCCATTATGATATATAGAAAGAGGCTTGGACGGGGAACCTGTTTTTTCCCATTGAAAACTAGATAAGAGGCTTGGAGCGGGGAAGTCTAGTTTAAAATTTTCCATTATATATACTAGATAAGAGGTTGGAGCAGGAAGCTCTCAATTCTTTCCTTTATGATATACTAGAAAAAGAGAGCTTAGACAGGAACCCTCGAAATTTGATTATGATAAAAGATAAGAGAAGAGTTACGTTTTCTTTATTTACATTTGTCTTTAATAGCCCTCCGGGTATTTTCCAAAAGCTTGTTTACATGATTCCCAAAAAAATAAGGGCATCATATGTACAAAAGATATATAACATTTAAATAAAAAATTTAAATTTTCCCTTTTTTATTGGAATGATTCTCAATATTCTCTTTTTTTACGTTTTCTTTTATTTACATAAAAAAAAACATTTAATGCAAAAAAAAAATTAATTTTTTTTTCTTTTGAATAAATGGCTGGAAATGAAAGAAAAAAATCCTATATTAACATACTTTTGAAAATTACACTGTAAAGAAAAAAAAGGGAAATAAATCAATTTTTTTTGGGAGATGTTTTCCTTCAATGAAAAAGACCAAGATATTATTCTCAAAATAAACCAATATAATTCTTGTTTTGGTTTTAATTATTAATATTCGTCTAAGACATTGGTTGTTCTCCAAAAGGCAACCCCCAAATTTTGACATGGTTCTAAAGGGGCATCATATGCACACAAAATATAATCATACAAAATAATTAATTAATTAATCTTTATTACAATGTTGCTAAAAAATCAGATTTGTGTTTGAGTTTTAGTTCTCAGAAATTGATAATGATTCATATAATTTTTTTTTTTTGGTGTTTCTTTTATGTCGAAAATTACGCTAGGTGGCCTTTCTAGTTCCCCAAAAAAAATGATGGTTTAACATGGTTTCCGGGGGCAATTTACACACATTAATTAGCATAAAAATTAACATATTCCTAGAATAATAATGGTAATTTTGTTCCTCTTATAAATAAAAAGCAAACCATTCTGCAAAATAGATGGTTTCGGGTACAAAAGGGGGCATATTTTCTGTTTTTGGGCAAACAAGGCCCCGGTACAAGGAGTGTTTTTCCCAATTTTTTCCCAGAAAATTAGCTATAGAATTGGGAATACCTCAAATATCTTAGAAGAACACGACTTAATCTTATATTATAGGTTTATCAAGATTAATTAACAAGCCATAAAAAATAAAATTGATGAAAAGTGGTTCTGGATGTCCCCTTTTACTTTCATTTCTAGCATTAATGGACCCCCGTTTTTTTTTTTATGTCCTTTGCCCGCATGCACAAAAATGACACTAAAATTCTGCAAAATTGAGGGTTTTTTTGAAACATGGGATTTTTTTCTGTCATTTTTTTAAATCTGCCCCACCCACCCCCCACCAAGCCTTAATCAAATTTTGTCAAAAAATTGAATCTTTTTTTAAAAATATTATGTCCTCACAAACTTGAACATATAAATCAATATATCACAATTTTTGGAGAAGCAACTATCAGTGTTTTAAATCTTTTTTTCTGTTTACCAATAAAAACCCTAAAAGGTAATTTGTAAAAAAATCTCCTTTTTTTTTTCAAAGAAAGCTGCTTTAATTTTCAAAAATTTTCCAATTTTCGGGAGAATTTTTTTGAATTTGGAAATTTTCCCAGTTACTAAATTTTTCTTGCTTTTTTTTGAAGTGTTCTTCATTTTTGGAAATTTTTTAATTTTTGGAAAAGATACCTAAATTTTCAAAAAATTATATAAAAAAGAAAAAATTGTTCTTTTTTGGGAAAGTGCAGTTTAAACCCTAATTTTTGGTTCCATCAGATTTATCAAAATATCAATTAGATAGTTTTAAAACTTTTCCAATTAAATTTTCAATAAAGCCTATTTTGATAAAATATGAACAATTCGTTTTTGTATTTAAAAAACCAATATTTCTTGGTTTCTTTTCAGAAAATGTCAATCAGATTTCTTTTTGTAATTTTTAAAAGGGTGAAGCCCCCCTTTTGCATTAAATGCTTTTATGGGGGTGCTTTTTTAAAAGATCTCTTGAATTTCTTGTAACTTATATTGATTTTTTTTGAGCAGATGACATAGAAAAAAAAAATTATCATTTTATGAGGTTTCCCTTGATTATATGGGACATTGATTTTACTTTAGAAAGATTTAAACTTTTAAATTTGGAATTTTCCCTAAAAAACCATTTTTTTCTAAGTTAGATGAAATATGAACAATTGCATTTTTCTCTTCATAAAAAAAATTTTGGTTTTTTCTTGAAAGATAAAAAAAGTAGATTTTTTTTTGAATAATTTAAAAAGTCTCAAATTCCCACAAAAAATGACTGTTTTTGGTACTTGCATTCCTAGGAATCTGCGTTTGTTTTAATTATTCATTGTTTTTGGACTGATGACGTAAAAAAAAAAAAAATTTTTGGGGGGGGGGTTAACCAAAAGTGAGGAACTTGAATTTTGAAATAGCACAATTGCATGATTTCTTAATTTCCCTTTAAAAATTTTTTCAAAAAGATTTTCTTCTTGTTTTTTCCAACAAATATTAAAATGGCAGTTTCAACGTCTTTTTTACCCCAAATTTTGGGCCCCTTTGGGCTTTTCCCAGACTTTTTTCTTACTATTAAATCCAACAGATTTTAAATTTTTTTAAAAACAGTTTTTTTTTAAAATGGTAAAAAAACCTTTCATATTATGTCCCCTTTTTTGGTTTAAAAATGTGACAGAATAGCACACAAAACTTGTGTTGCATTCTGGTACGGGGTTTTTAATCCCAAAAAAAGGAATAAAATTGTAATGTAAAAGGCTGTATTCCATTCCTTTTTGGAAATAAAAACCCATTTTGAAAAAGAAGTTTTTTTGGGTTGGCAAATTTTTGGGTTTTCCCATTTAGTTGAAATTGAGCATTTTTTCTCACATCTCAACTGAACGTCTCATATGCAAATTTTGGATCTTGGATCGATAAATGTCATTTTCCATGTTAGGGTTGCGGTTGGGACCCCCTCCCTAAAAGAGATAATTTTATGTATTTATTCTAGTTCTCTTTTTTAATTGTTTGCAAGGTACAGCCCTGATTATCTACCCTTATTAATAAAAACCCCCAAACCACCCACGATTTTAAAAGGGCATTTTCCTTTTGGCGCCCTCTGTTTTATGATTTTGTATTTATCCCAATATCTGCTTTTTATCTTTATTAAGCTGTTTTTTTGGGGAAAGAAAGAAAAATTTAAAACTACATATTCTTTAATTTTTATGGGGGGGTCATTGCTTTATCAAATTAGGAGATCAAAGGTCAAAAATATTTTTTCTGACATAAATGCCAAATATAAAATCTATCTTCTAATTGGGTAAGTAATGTACACCGGAATCTATTTAACAGTTTAAAGTTTTGAATATCAAAAGGAAAACTTTTATGAAGGGTTATTTTCAATTTTCCAATAACCCTGGGAATAAATACAAAACTTTATTAAAATAGACATATTTTTTTGAATAACTACCCATCCCTTTCTTTTATCAACAAAATTGCCCATAGGATTGAAGAGAAACTAAAATACAGGGGAAAAAGGCTTATGGTTCTGGGGTTTTCAATTTTAATGCAAAAATATCGTTTTTAAAAAAAGGGTATAAAAAATTTGGTGAAAATTTCACAAACAATCAAATTCAAGTTTAATAATATCCCCAAATTCCTGTTTACTATAGCCAACCCCCATTTAAAAAAAGAGAAAAGGGAAAGAAAATTATTTAACAAAACAATTCTATAGTTTGATTTTGAGGACACAAAATAAAAAAATTTCCCCATTAGGTATCTATGTTTTAAAAGCAGTAAAACAATTTTTAATGGACTTTTTCTTTGCATGGTTTTTTGTATATTTTAAACCATTTAAACTCTTGTAACTACCTGTCCAAAACCTTTTCAAACAATTCCCTATCTCTCTCTGATGAAATCAACTTTATATAAAAATAGTCTGATGGGGAAAATAACCCTTCGAAACCTCTGCAATGTCTGAAAATGTGATCTTGATTGCCTAGCAAGCTGATCCTGTTTTGACTCTGACCGGGTCTGCTGAAATGTTCGAAAGGTAACAAAAAAATGTGAATCATCAGATCAAGTTTGTTACCGTCGTCCCCATTTCTGATAACAAAAATGTTATAAAACATGTTTTTGAACATCATCTGTCTGGTTGGTTTTGGGGCTGACATCTAATTAACCGGCATCCAAATCCCTTTTTTTAACTCGGGTCGAATCTCAGTCGGGGGTGCTGCAGGTTCCTTTATATCCCATTTGCTACAACACTGTGTGAAATGAGTACCGCTTGCAAAGTGCACCCCGATGGACTGGTGTCCCATCCGGGGAAGTCAAGGTTCTGGCCTATAAGCTCTCGGGCTTAATCGGTTTAACCACTGTCCCCATAAATTAACATTTAAAATAAATGGTTTAGAAAGTCTCTGAAATTTACTCACAAAGAAATAAAAAAAAAAAATACACAAAACAATGTTTCAACAAGTTCTTCTCCCAACTTATAAACAAATTCTTTCTTCTGAAAAACCCCTTTCCTAAAATTCTGCAAATCACCTGTTCTGGGGTTTGATTTAGGTTCCTCCCCCCCCTTTATCTCCTCCCCCCCCCCTTTTTAGTTCCTTGGGGAGAAAACTGGGGATATCCCCTTCATTCAATGGTCTAGTGTGTACCAAAAAAACTTAGGCGGTCTAAAAAAATTTCCCTTTGGGTTTTGGGGGGAAATTCCCCTTTAAAATTTTTTAGTAGGGATTACAGAATTTTGGTAGGAATTTTCTCCGTTCCTTTTGGAGGCTTTTCTTAAATGGTTTCACTAATACTTTATTGTATAAATTGCTGGATTGTTTTTAGAAACGGGTATTACAGAAACCCCGGGGTTTCAGACTAATTACAAATTTCACCACCCACCCGGGCCCTTCTTTAATTTGGATCATTTAAGTATGAAGGGGTCCGTTTATAACCCAAAATTTTAAGAATTATTTTACTAATAAAAAACCTTTACTTTTTTTTTACTAAAAAGGGAACGCTCTTCTTAAATTATTCAATTTCATAAAATTTCATAAATATTTCATGTCTCTTCACAAAATTCAGAGCATTGTTATCACTAATGTGCTCGGTTTTTACACTATATCTTCCCCAACTCCCGATACTGGCATCCATCTTTATTCTTTTTTAAAATTTTTCGTGATTGTGAGAAATGATTCACGATTGCCGCATGCAACGCTGCAAAAGCAAACCCTGGGAAATATGGTGTCAAAACAAAATCAGCCAAAATACCATATGCAAACTGGATCCATTTCTCAGGTTTAAAAAAAAACCATATCTCATTTGTAATATTTGTTTATCCGTTTTTAATATTTAAAAATTCTATCTAATATTGGACAATAGGTTTCTAATATGCATTGTAAGATGGATATCAGTCTCTAATATTTTTTATCTGCATCTTAATTTGTTTGCCCCATCTTCCTCCACCTGCCTGCCGCATTACCCAAAATTCCTATCCCTTTAAAAGGTTAGTTCAGAGTAGTGTAATGTGAGTAGTATAATGGTAAGAAAAGTAAATATGGGGAGAAATGTAAATATGGTAGAGAAATGTAAATTAAACTTATCCAAAAAGTGGCAGACAGGATTTGACAGTAAATTATATTTCTTAAATGTGTAGGTATCCATGTGAACATTACCCCCCGGCCTCCCCCCTCCAAAAGTTCATCCTTTATATAATTTTCAGACCAGCATTTCTCTATAATATGGTAGAGAAATGTAAGTAAAGTTACCCCCCCTTTCTCTACCATATGGTAGAGAAATGTGGGGGGTGAAAAATTTACCCCCCTTTCTCTACCATATGGAAGAAATGTGGTACATTTTACCCATTTTTCTACCATATGGTAGAAAAAATGGTGACAGTTTGACCCCCATTTTCACCATATGGTGAGAAATGTAAGTAGGGAAGTTTGACCCATTTTTTACCATATGGTAGAGAAAAAATAAATGACAGGCCCGATTTCTCACCCTATGGTAAAAAATGTAAAGGTGAATTTGACCCGCATTTTCACCATATGGTAGAGAAATGTAAATAAACAAGATTTGTAAATAATTTTTTAATTTGGGGGGATTTAGAAAGTGACAAAATTGAACGTTTTAAAATAGCTTTGTTGCCAGGGAAGTCAAGCAAAAGTGAAATTATTTCCGGGATTTCGTTATAAAAGAAAAATTCTAAAAAAGAATTACAGATGTAAAGTTGTTTTGTTTTGTAAAAACCGAAATATTATGAAAAATTGTGAAAATTCAACAAGATTTGCTGTCAATTTTGGCGGGTTTTTACGTATAAAATATACTTGGGCGTTTTTTTATTTTTTCTTCTTTACGCCTGCATATTTACAAATTTTTTTTGCTCGATTTATTTAAAATTTATTAAAAGTGCTCAAATTATTTCAAAATTTGGGTCAAGTATTTTCCCAAAATGTTATTAAAAAATTTGTATATGGCTTGGAGGCAAGTTTTTTGCTGAAGAAGGGGGGTTTTTGAAAGAATGGCGGGGCCCCTGAAGGTGTAATCAATGCACCCCATGCAACCCGATCAGCCAGCGGGGAAATTTTGTTTTTTAAGGAAATGAACAACAGACATTAAGCGGCAATGTTAGGGATTGGTAGAGTTGAGTGAAGAGATTGGAGAATCGGGTCATTGTTAAACAAAAAAAAGGAGGAGGGGATAGCGATAGCTCCGGACCAAATTCGAAAAAACAGTTTTTACAGTAGGGACTTGGGGAGTATTGCCAGTTTTGTGTGGGTGGGCAAAAGAGGAAATACGAACTGGGCAACTGAAAAGCCCACCTGAAAAACCAGGTGAAAAAAACCCACCAAAAGACTCTTGATGAGGAGGGGGGGCCCCTTTTGAAAAACATTTTTTCCCCGGACAGTTGCAGCTACCCTACAGCAGTGCCGAGTTTGTCGTACATTAAAACCCGTGACAATCCCCAAGTAGTGGGGACTCTGAATTTTTCGGCGTTTTGCCCGATTATTTTGATGGGTTCTGGGATTCTGCCCCGTTAAAATAGCATATTTCAAAACCACGCTTGTTTGGAATGGAGGCAAACTCGGGCTGTTTTTTTGCCGGTTAATCGCCCCGGAGGATATGTATTAAAACCCTAGCAACCCAAAACGAACCCCGCCGGGCCCACGCTTGGGGGGCCAGAGCCCTTTTTCGAAACCCCAGTCGGACATCCCCGGGGGAGAAAAGCAATGGCGGAACTTTTCCCCCAAACTGGGGGTTACTGGCGCCCGGCCGGCCTCGGAAAACCCTGGGGGTGGGGAAGAAGGCACAACCGTTTGATTTGGAACATATGGGGCCCCGGTGGATAGTATACAACCTATTATTCATAAACCAACGGGGTTTTTCAAAAATTTGGGAAAAAAAATTTAACCTTTTAATACGAGGGAAAAATATTGGAAAGGTTATGAAAAAAATTCCTAGTGTTTTTGGCGTTTGAGTTTTAGAAATTGTCATAAATGTTTTTTTGTAATAAATTCAATGTTTTGTCAAAGGTTTTCTATAACTGGGATAGCTTGGGTTTTCCATCGGTATCCCATTGCCATTTGGGCCAGTTGACCCTTGGCGATTAATCAGCGTATTGAAACTGTGATGCAGACAAAGGGATTTTTGGGGTTGGCGATCATTTGGGCATGAGCAACCCTTTTCAATGCCTCAAGGTAAGGGAAAGTTATTCTGAACCCACAAGGTGTCGAAATTTTCGGGCTAAACAAATTTCTGTATTTCCTCCGAGGTGTGGCCCCTTTAAACAATCCCCGTTGCCTTTAAAATTTTTTACAATGTCAAGATTCAAGAAAAAAAAAAATCTAAGGAAGATATTGATGCACAAATGGCTGAGCTTTTTGTGCACAGGCGGTCGACATGGCGGAATGTGGTCCGTTAGGGTTCCCGGTTTCAATCTTTTTTTCTAATTTCCAAATCGTTTTTCAGGATAATTTACATTCTCTAATTTTATACAAAACCCCATTTTCCCAAAACCCCACCGACTTTTTATTTTTTTCCAAAACCTTTTGGCGTTATCAACTGTCCCCCCCTTTTTGTCCGTTCTTTTTGGATGCTGAACCCTAAGACCCTTAAGACCCATTGGTGTGGGGGGTGCTGCACTTATTGCAGAGGCAAAATTGTAAGAGGGGGGGGGTGGTTGTTTGCAGGGATGCAAAGGTTTTTCAAGTAGCCATGTTTTGATAGATAAAAAAAACTATGTTTTCAGACTAGAGGGGGTCGGGTTTCCGTTTCCCCTCTGTAACAAAATGGTAGGAAGTATAACTTATTGTGATGGGAAGGAAAAAATTGCAGGACTTTAAAGTCGATAGAAATTGGGCCCTAAATGTTTTATATCCCATTTTCCCAAAAAAAAGACTAAATGACCATAACAGCCATAAGGGCATCATATGTACACACAGATATATAACATTTAAATAATAAATTAATTTCCTTTTATTGGAATGATTGCTACGAATATTCTCTGTTTTTACGTTTTCATTATGTTACCTAATATAAACCCATTTAATGCAAAGAAAAGAAAATTAATTTCTTTTTCATTTGAATAAATGGCTGGAAATGAAAAAAAAAAAAAAAAAATTCTATATTAACATACTTATTGAAAATTACACTGTAAAGCAAAACAAAGGAGAATAGCATCAACTTTTATTTTGGAGATGATTTCCATTCATATGAAATAAGACCTAGATATTATTCTCAAAATAAAGCCAATATAATTCTTGTTTTTGGTTTTTCAGTTAATCTCGATTAATATTACGTCTAGCGGCAGACATTGGTTGTTCTCCATGAGGCAATCCCCAATTTGCACATGGTTCCGCAGAAGGGCATCATATGCACACACAGATATGTAACATACATACAAAATAATTAATTAATTAATCTTTATTACAATGATTGCTACAAATCAGTACTCTGTGTTTGTAGTTTTAGTTTACTCAGAAATTGATAATGATTCATATAATTGTTATTGTTTTTGGTTTTTCATTTATGTCGATTAATATTACGTCTAGGGATAGGCCTTCCGGTAGTTCTCCAAAAGGCAATGCATGGTTTACACATGGTTTCCCATGAGGGCACCATGTGCACACACATTAATGTAGCATACAAAGAATTAACATATTCCTAGAATAAGTAATAGGTAACTTTGTTCACTCATATCAAATAAAAAGCAAACCATTCTGCAAAATAGATGGTTTCTGGTACAAGAGGGCATATTTTCTGTTATTTTTAGGCAAACATGCGAGACCAGTAGGTGCTACAGGAGTGATTTTCTTCAATTCTTTCTAGAAAATTAGCTATATGAATGTGGGAATACCTCTAAATATCTTAGAAGAACACGACTATATCTTGTAGTATGGGATTTATAAAGATTGATTAACAAGCCATACAAAAAATGCAAATTGATGAAAAGTGGTTCTAGGATGTACCCTTTTTTGACTGTCATTTCTAGCATATATAATGGACCTGACCATTCTTTGTTTTTATGTCACTTTGACCGCATGCACTAAAATAGACACTCAAATTCTGCAAAATTGATGGTTTTTGAAACAGGGGGCATATTTTCTGTCATTATTTTACAAAATCTGCCCCACCCACCCTCCACCAAGCCTCAATCAGAATTTTGTCAAAAATTGAATCCCTTATCTTAAAATATTATGTCCTCAGCAAAATATGAACATATAAATCAATATATCACAACTTTGGAGAAGCAACAATATGCAGTGTTTTGTAAATTTCATTTTCTGTTTACCAATGGAAAAGCCTCAGACGGTAATTGCTGATAAAAATAATCTCCTTTATTTTCAAGAAAGCTGCTTTAATTTTCAGGAAACTTTCCAATTTTCTGGAGAATTTTTTTTTGAATGTTGGAAAGTTTCCTTAGATTATTTTCTGGAAATTTTCTTGCTCTTTTTAGAAGTGTTCTTCATTTTTAGGAAATTCTCTTTAATTTTCGGAAAGATACCTCAATTTTCGAAAAATGTATATGAAAAAGAAAAAATTGTTCTCTTTTGGGAAGTGCAGCTTAACCCTAGCATTGTGTGGGCCATCAGATTTATCAAAATAGTGCAATTAGCATAGATTTGAAACTTTTCCAATTGAGATTTTCGAATCAATGACCTATTTTGATAAAATATGTACAATTGCAGTTTTTGTATTTAATAAACCAATATTTCTTGGTTTCTTTTCATGAAAAACTAAGTCAATCAGATGTTCATTTTGTAATAAGCTTCAAAGGGTCGAAAGTCCCCCAATTCGCCATGTAAATGACTGTTATGGGGTGTGCATTTTTAAAAGATCTGCTTGAATTTGCTTGTAACTTATATTGATTTATTTTGAGCAGATGACATAGAAAAAGAAAACATTGTATCATTTTGGCGGAGCGCGGTTTAACCCTTGCATTTTATGGGACATTGGATCTGTCAAAATAACACAATTAGCAAAGATTTCAAACTTTTTCAATTGAGATTTCCTAAAAAATGGCCTATTTTCTTTCTAAGTTAGATAAAATATGAACAATTGCAGTTTTCATACTTCATAAACCAAAATTTATCGGTCTCTTTTCTTGAAAGACTAAACAAAGTAGATGTTTATTTTGTAATAAGCTTCAAAAGTCTCATAATTCACCACATAAATGACTGTTTTGGTACTTGCATTCCTAGGAGATCTGCTTGATTTGCTTGTAATTATTCATTGATACATTTTGGACTGATGACATAGTAAAAGGTAAAAAAAATTGTATTTTTTGCGGGGAGTGCGGCTTAACCCTAACAGTGTATGGAACATTGAATCTATCGAAATAGCACAATTAGCATAGATTTTAAACTTAATTTCCAATTAAAATTTTTCAATCAATGATTTATATCATTCTTAGTTATATTTCCAAGCAAATATTAGAAATGGCAGTATTCAAACGGTCGTTTTTACCCCAAATATTGGCCCTTTGAGAGCTTATTGCACACTCCAGACTAGGCTTTTCTTGACTATTAAATCCAACAGATTTTGAATTTATTTAAAACAGTTTCTATTTTCAAAATGGACTGAAATAAAGCCTTCACATTGCCATTATACTCCTTTTTAGTGCTTAAAACACTGTGTACCAGAATAGCACACAAAACTTGTGTTAGCTATTCTGGTACAGAATTGATTAAGTACCAAAAAAAAGGGGAATAATTGTAATGTGAAAAAGCTGTATTCCAGTTCATTTTGGCAATAGAAATCCATTTTGAAAATAGAAGCTGTTTGGTTAGGGCAAATGTTTAGGTTCTATGCCATTTAGATTGAAATTGAGTCATTGTTTCTCACATCTCAACTGAAACGTCTTATATGCTAATTGTGATCTTGGATCAATAAATGTCATTTTCCATGTTAGGGTTAGCAGGTTAGGACTCCCTCCCTCAAAGAGATAATTTTATGTATTTATTCTAGTTCTCTGTTTTAATTGTTTGCAAGGTACAGCCCCTGATTATCTAGCCTTATCAATCAAAACCCACCAACCATCACATACTTCAAAGGGGGCATTTTCCTATATGGCGCCCTCTATTTTATGATTTTGTATTTATCCCAATATCTGCTTGTTAATTAACTTTATCAAGCTGATTTTTTGGGGGAAAGGAAGCACAATTACTAAGCTACATATTCGTGGGTAGCTTTAGTAGGGGGGGTCATTGCTTTATGCAAATTAGGAGCGATCAAAAATCAAAAATAATTTTTTTCTGACATAAAAGAGCCTAAATATAAAATCTATCTTCTAATTAGGTAAGTAATGTACACACTTGGGAATCTATTTAACAGTTTAACAGTTTTGACAAATCAAAGGGAATAATCTTATGGGAGGGGTTACTTCTACAATTTTCCAAGTAACCATGGCAACCAAATACAAAACTTCATTAAAATAGACATATTTTTTAGAATAACTACCCATCCTTACTATATATCAACAAAATGGCCAAAAGGATTGAAGAGAACACTAAAATACAGGTTTCTGCCAAATAGGACTTATGGTTCTGGAGTTTTTCAATTTTTAATGCAAAAATAGGTCGTTTTGAGAAAATAGGGTATAAGCGCACACTTTGCAGTAAATTGTACAAAACTTAATCAAATTCAAGTTATAATAATATCCAACTTCCTGTTTACTATAGCCAACTTCCCCTATTTAGAATAAAGGAAAGAAAGGAATGACAAATAATTTAACAAAAGCAATTCTATAGTTGTCGCATTTTGAGGACACAAAATAATGCACAAATTATGCCTATTAGGTATCTACGTTTTACAATGCAGTAAAATGATGAATTTTTAAACAGTTTTAATGGGACTTTTTACTGTTTGCATGGTTTTTAGTATATTTTAAACCATTTAAACTCTCGTTGTAACTACCTGTCCATATACTTTAACAATACAGTTCCCTATCTCTCTCTGATGAAATCAACTTTATATAAGCCAATAGTCTCATGGAAACTAACCCTTCTGAATGCTTCTGCAATGTCTGAAAATGTGATCTTGATTGCCTGGCAAGCTGATCCTGTTCTGACTCTGACCTGGATCCGCTGAAATGTTCTGCAAGGTAACAGAAGAAATGTGAATCATCAGATCAAGTTTGTTACACGTACTGTCCCTATTACTGATAACAAAACTGCTTATAAAACATGTTATTGAACATCATCTGTCTGGCTTGGTTTGGCTTGGCCCCTGACATATTAATTAACCTGGCCCGATCCTGAATCCCTTTTCTTAACTAACCGGATCGAATCTCAGTCAGGATGCTGCAGCTGTGTCCTTGATATCCCATTTGCTACAATTCACTTAGCTGTGAAATGAGTACCAGCTTTGACTAAAGTGTTCACCTGCGATGGACTGGTGTCCCATCCAGGGGGGAGTCAAGTGCACTGGCTCTATAAGCTCTCAGGGCTTAATCGGTTTAACCACTGTCCCTATAAATTAACATGTAAGATGAAGTCGGTTTAGAAAGTCTCTGAATTGTACTCACAAAGAAATAAAAAGAAAAAAAATACACAAAACAATGTTTCAACAAGTTCTTCTCCCAACTTATAAACAAATTCTTTCTTCTGACACAACCTTTCTCCTGCAGCTTCTGCAATATCACCTGATCTTGGCAAACTTTGATTTAGGTCTCCCTCCCCCCTCTTTATATCCCTCCCCTCCCCCCCCTTCCTCTTTATATAGTTCCCTTGGAGAAAAAGCTGGTATATCCCCTTCTATTCAATGGTCTAGTGTGTACTAATAATAACTTAGGCAGGTGCTGAAATTAGGGTTTGCACTCGCTTTGGATTTTTGGGAGGGAAATTCCTTCTCAACTTTTCTTGGTAGGGAATTTCAGAATTTTGGTAGGGAATTTCTCTCATGCGTTTCCTTTTTGGAGGCCTTTCTTAAGTGGTTGTCACTAATACATTGATTGTATAAATTGCTGGATATTGTAGTTACAGAAAACAATGGTAGTTGCAGACTAATTACAAATTTCACCACCCACATCGAGGCCCCGTTCACATTTCGTTGGATACATTTAAGTACTGAAGGGATCCGTTCATAACTTCGCAAGTTTTAAGAATTCTTTTACTAATAAAGATAACCTTTTACTTTTTTTGTACTGAAAGGTAACGCTCTACTTAAATTATATCAATTTCCATACATTGCATAATAATTTCATGTCTCTTCACTAAAATTCATGAGGTCTATTGTTATCACTGAATGCTTAGCTCGGATTTGTACACTTTATCTTCGCCACCAACTCCTGATAGCTGTGCGCATCCATCTTGCATTGCTTTTAAATTTGTGCGTGATTGTGAGAAATGATTGCACGATTCGCGCTGCATGCAATCCCGCTGCAAATGCAAACCCTGGCTGAAATATGGTGTCAAAATCAATATCAGGGCCACAAAATACCATATGCAAATTCTGGATCCATTTCTCAGGTTTAAAAAAGACCTATATCTCATTTGTAATATTTGTTTATCCGTTTCTAATATTTAACCCATATTACTATCTAATATTGGACACATATAGGTTTCTAATATGCATTGTAAGATGGATATCAGTCTCTAATATTACATTTTTATCTGCATCTCACATTCAAGTCTGCCCCCATCTTCCTCCACCCTGCCTGCCTGCATTACCAAATTCCTACCCCTTTAAAAGGATTAGTTCAGAGTAGTGTAATGTGAGTAGTATAATGGTAGAGAAATGTAAATATGGTAGGAAAAATGTAAATATGGTAGAGAAATGTAAATGGCTAAACTTAGTCCAAGAAGTGGCAGACAGGATTTGGACTTAGTAAATATTATATTTCTTTAGTGTGTAGGTATCCATGTGAACATTACCCCCAGGCCTCCCCATCCAACCAAGTTCATCCTTTATATAGCATTATTTCAGACCAGCATTTCTCTACCATATGGTAGAGAAATGTAAGTAGGTGACAGATTGACCCGCATTTCTCTACCATATGGTAGAGAAATGTAAGTAGGTGACAGATTGACCCGCATTTCTCTACCATATGGTAGAGAAATGTAAGTAGGTGACAGATTGACCCCCATTTCTCTACCATATGGTAGAGAAATGTAGGTGACAGTTTGACCCGCATTTCTCTACCATATGGTAGAGAAATGTAAGTAGGTGACAGTTTAACCCGCATTTCTCTACCATATGGTAGAGAATTGTAAGTAGGTGACAGTTTGACCCGCATTTCTCTACCATATGGTAGAGAAATGTAAATGGCAAGATTTGTAAATAATTTTTTTGAATTTGGCCGGGGGTTTAGAAAGTGACAGCAAATCATGAACTTGATTTGAAAATAGCTTTGTTGCCAGGCAAGTTCAAAGTCCAAGCAAAAGTGAAATTATTTCCGGTATTTCCGGTTATAAAAAGAAAAGTTCTGAAAATAGAATTACAGATGTAAAGTTGTTTTGTTTTGTGAAACCGAGGAAATATTATGAAAGATTGTGAAATATTGAACAAGATTTGCTGTCAATTTTTGGCGGGTTTTGACAGTATAAAATGATAGCTTGCGCGTTTTTGTATTTTATCTGCTCTTGAACGTCCTGCATACTTGACAAATTTTTTGTGCTCGATTTATTTGAAAGTGTTATTAAAAAGTGCTCAAATTATTTCAAAGTTTGTGATCAAGTATTTTTCAAAGTGTTATTAAAATGTTTGTGATATGGCTTGGAGGCAAGTTGATTTGCTGAAGAAGGGGTTTGTGTTTACGAAGAATGGCTGGCAGACCGCTGAAGGGGGTGTAATGCCAAATTGCACCCCCATGCACAGGGCCGTATCAGCCAGCGGTAACATTTCGTTTTCAAGGGGGAAATGAACATTGACGGACATTAAGCAGGCAATGTTAGGGAATGTGGTAGAGTTGAGTGAAGAGATTGTGAGAATAAAACGCTCATTGTTAAACGACGAAAAGAAGGAGGGGGATAGCGATAGCTCTGTGGAGCCAAATTCTGAACATAACAGTTGTTACAGTAGTGACTTGGAGAGTATTGCCAGTTTTGTGCCGGGTGTGGACAACAGTACGGAAAGTAACGAACTGAACGAACTGAAAAGTATCGACCTGAAAAGCATGGGTGAAAAAACCGACCAAGAGACTCTTGATGAGGAGGGGGCACCGCCTTATGAAAGAAGCATTTTTACCCAGGACAGTTGCAGCTACCATACAGACAGTGCCGAGTTTGTCAGTACATTAAAACCGTCGATAGACAATCTAAGTAGTGGGTACTCTGAATGTGCGGCAGTTTCGCCAGATTATTTTACAGAGTCGGATTCTGGCGATTCTGCCGCCGTTGAAAGTAGCATATTTCAAAAACCAACGCTTGTTTCGGAAGATGGAGAGGCAAACTCGGACTGTCTCTTTTCAGCCGACGAATCGCCTACTTCGGAGGATATGTACTTAGCAACCATAGCCAAACCCAAAGCTGAACCCAACGCCGGACCCAACGCTGGACCGCCAGAGCTCCTTTGCCGAAACACCCAGTCGGACATCCCGGAGTCTGAGGAAAGCGATGGCGCAGCAGACTTTTCACCCCAAACTGGAGGTATGACTGGCACTTCGGCCTTCGACGAGCTCATGGAAACCATGGAAGCGGCTGAAAGCGAAGAGGCACATCCTTCGTTTGATTTGGAACATATCGCGGCCCTGGTGGATGAGTATAGCAACTTGCTAGTTATTCATGAAACCAACAGGGCCGTGTATACAAAATTTAGGGCCAGTAAATCAACCTTTTCAATACTTTTTGAGGAAGAAGTATTGGAAAGGTTGATGGAGGATGTGCCTAGTCGTTTTCAGGCGTTTCGTGTAGTTTTAGAAATTGTCATAAATGTTTTGTGTAATAAATTCAATGTGTTTGACAAAGTGTCTTTTTCTATAACTGGGGGTAGCTTGGATTTTCCGATCGGTATCCCATTCGGCCATGTGGACCAGTTGACCGTTGAGCGATTAATGCAGCGTATTGAAACTGTGAGGCAGAGCAAACGTGATTTTGGTGTCGGCGATCATTTGGTCATAGAGCTAACCCATATTGCAATGCCTCAAGGTAAGGGAAAAGATTCGGATTCTGAACCGACAAGGTGTCAGAAATTTTTCCGGACTAAAACAAATTTCACTGCTATTTCCCTCCAAGGTGTGCTTCGCTTACCGAGAGCAATCCTCGTTGCCAAATTGAAATTTGATACAATGTCAAGATTCAAGAAATTTTTTTTTAAGGAAGATATTGATGCACAAGAAGTGCAAGCTGAGCTTCTGTGTGCACAGGCAGGGGTCGACATGGCGGAATGTGGTACCGTTGAAGCAATCGCCCAGTTTCAATCTGTTTTATCTAATTTCCAAATCGTAGTTTTTCAGGATAATTTACATTCTCTAATTTTATACAAAGGCCCCATTTCCAAACCCGACCGACTCTTTTTATTTTTTTCCAATAACCATTTTGACGTTATCAATTCTGTCCCCTCCTTTTTGTCCGCCCGTTCTTTTTGTGTTAATTGCTGCCAACCGTGTACAGCCCTTAAGACCCATTGGTGTGGGGTGTGCTGCACTTATTGCAGAGGGGGGCAAAGTAATTGTAAGAGGGAGGGGGGTGGTTGTCTTGCAGCGCATGCAATAGAGTTTTTCCAAGTAGCGCATATTTTGATAGCCATAAGAAAACTATGTTTTCGGACAAGAGGGGATCGAATGTCTGCCAGTCGGTTTCCGTTTGCCCCCTCTGTAACAAAATGGTAGGAAGTAATAAGCATTATTGTGATGGTAATGTGAAATATTGCAGCACTTGTAAAGTCGATGCAGAAATTGGCAATAAATGTTTCATATCGCCAAATTTCAAAGAAAAAGACCATAAAGCTGACCCCGGCAAAACCAAATTTATGTTTTTCGATTTCAAAAGCCATATTCTCCCTCCAAATTCCTCTGGCATTGAATCCCATAAACCTAATTTTTGCATGGGTATTCAGACATGCGCTTCGTGCGAGCACAAGGAAAATCTGGACATTGCATGCGCTAATCACGTAAAATTTCAGGTATTTAGTGGGTCACGTCACAAATTTATAGATTTTGTTTTGATTTTGAAAATTTATAGATTTTGTTTTGGAAGGAGCTTTTAAGTTTAATATCATTATGAATGGGAATAAGATTTTAAGTCTCGTTTCGAAAAGTCATGTTGATAAGTTTGATTTTACCCCCAAATTCCGCTTCATTGATTCCCTGAACTTCCTCCCTATGACCCTAGCCAAGTTCCCTAAAACCTTTGATTTGCAGGAACACGTAAAGGTTTTTTTTCCGTACTTGCTAAACGACGGGACAAACAACGGGTACGACGGTGAGTGGCCTGCGAAAGAGATGTACGACCCAGACCAGACGTTTCTTGCTAAAAGAACAAAGTTTCAGGAGTGGTACGAGCTTCAGGCCAGCAAGAGGTTTTGTATGAAGAAGGAACTGTCAGAATATTGTCGTTCCGATGTATGTATTTTAAAAGAAGGATGTATGACTTTTAGGAAATCATTTATCGAGGCTTTTTCTTTTGACCCTTTTGCAGACAATATAACTATTGCTTCTGCCTGCATGCAGGTGTATCAGCGAGATTTTTTAACTCCCAAAACACTTGCAATAGTCCCACCAGGGGGCAGGGCGGGCCGTCAGGTTCAGTCTGTCGTGGCTCTTGAATGGTTACGTTTCCGTGCATTTCAATTGCAAAAAACGATTCAAACTGCTGATTCTGACGGGGGGGAGGCGAAGGTTAATGGGGTTTTTGTTGATGGGAAGGGCGGGAGGACAATATTTAAATTTCAGGGGTGTGCCTATCATGGTTGTATGAAGTGTTTCCCGGACCGTACAGCCCTAAGTCCTCATGGGGCCCGACACGATGAGTGAAGCTTACGACAAGAATGAGAGAAAGATGGAGAAGCTTAAGGGTGAGAGGTTTAATGTTGAGGAGATGTGGGAATGTAAGTGGAAGGAGATGAAAGATGCAGATGTGATTAGATTTCTTGCCGGCAAGCTCATTCACAAACCTCTGAACCCCAGGGATGCTTTTTTTGGGGGTATAACTAATGCTACCAAATTGCATCATAAGTGTGCAGAGGATGAAAGGATCCGTTACGTGGACTTTTGTTCTCTGTACCCCTGCGTGAATAAGAGAGGTACATATCCGGCCGGACACCCCGAAATAGCGCGAGACCTAACACCTGATGAGTTTACCGATATTTACGGGTTTCTCAAGTGTAAGGTTTTGGCACCCGAGGGGTTGTTGCATCCAGTTCTACCGCTAAAGGTGAAAGGAAAGCTCATGTTCCCGCTTTGTGCAAAATGCGCAGAACATGGCGATCGGGTATGCGGACATACGGATAACGAACGGGCGTTTCGGGGTACTTGGGTGCACTTAGAGCTTGAGAAGGCGCTTGAGGTGGGTTATAAAATTTTGGAAATTCCAGAAGCGTGGCATTTTGAGCATTCAAGACAGGAAGGACACGACGAGGAAGGTTTGTTTAGCAAATATATAAACACCATGCTCAAGTAAAAGGCCGAGGCCAGTGGGTTTCCTTCCTGGTGTAAAACAGAAGAGGAGAAAGAAGATTATGTTCAAAGTTATTTTGAAGCCGAAGGTATCCAATTGGATATCGACGCAATTAAGAAAAATCCAGGCAAAAGAGCTCTATTCAAACTGATGTTGAATTCATTTTGGGGCAAGTTTGACCAACGTGTTATTCTGCCGCATACTGAATTCATAACTACGTGCATTAAATTTTTCAAATTGCTCACTGACAACACCAAGGATGTTTCAAATTTTGTGTTTCTGGACGAAGCCACAGCGATGCTTTCATATGTTGATAAAGATGAATGGGTGGTGGGAGGGGGGCAGAACAATGTATACATTGCTGCATTCACGACAGCTCAAGCCCGTCTCAAGCTCTATGGTCTGCTCCAAAAACTTGGAGACCGTACCCTGTATTTCGATACGGATACCAACTTGTTCGTTGAAAAAACGCCTGAGAATCTCGTAGAAACTGGTGACTTTTTAGAAGACTTGACCGACGAACTCGAGGGGTACAAAAACGACATCAAGGACGACATGTGGATTTTGGACTTTGTCAGTGGGGGGGCTAAAAACTACGCCTACAAAGTGACCGACGGGGTGGGCACACTTGATGAGGTTTGCAAAGTGCGGGGAATTACTCTGAACTTTAGCGCATCTGCAGTTGTCAACTTTGCATCTATCAAACAACAAATAGATTCCATGATGCAGGAAAACCCAGCAGAAGATTACACTCTTACTGTGAAATATTCACACAAGATTGGCCGTCAAGGTCCAACAGAGGTAATCTCCAAGGTATTGTTGAAAGATTACAAACCGGTTTATGATAAACGGCAAATCAAACCCGATTACACGACAATACCTTGGGGTTTCCAAAGATATTGCAAAGTTGACATATCAGTTGAAGCTCAGGTTCACGCGTTCCTGCATTCACAACCCCTCTCTCGCACCACCCCCCACACCCATGTTAACCTTAACACCGGCTTCCGATCCATCTCCCTTCAAAAAACGTCTTTATAAAACTACAAAAAAAGCTACAAAACAAAGCAAACTGTCGCGCACCTTTCAGTTCAAAAAGCGTAAGGAGCCCATCCCCTCACCTCCGGGTCCTTCATCTACCCTCCCCCCACCTTCTTCTTCCTCATCTACTACTCCAACTGCTTCACCCTTACAGATGCTGGTTTCGCCAATCGCTCCTTCCCCCACGTTTCAGCGCACTAAACAGTTTTGCCTCAAAAAGAAAAAGCGAGATTATAGCAGCTGTTTAGTGCGGAAGGGGAAGGGGACGGGGATATTGAAAAGATGTAAACCGCTGGACGATCTCTTGAAGAATAAAATAGAACCAACAATTTCAGCGAAAACTTTTTTTCCATAAATTTCAGATGGCGAAATCGGCAGCCGAAGCTGGCAAAACGAAGCAGTGCCCTCAAATTGGAGCAAAGATAAACAAGCCAGCCCCCAAAGCCGCCACAAGAGTCAGCCCCTTTAGACCATTCAGTCAAGACGTAACTAGCTCTCCAAAATTTCAAACTCCCAAACCACTACATTGTTCTTCTCCTAAACCACCTCCCGCTAAAAAATCTAAATTTGCTCCTTTTGACCAACAACCGCCCGTCTTCACACCCCCCACAATACCTACCCCTGCACTGTTCTCTCTAGCCAAACCCTTGCCAAAAAATTTGGATCACCTAAAGAAAAAAAAGCGTTATCCTTTTCATTCGTCCAAGAAATAATTTTTTAAAGTTTGTAGTACTTTGTTTATTTTTTCCAACATGACCGTGGTATTTTAGCAACATGACAGAGTTTTTTGACACAGCACTTCAAGCTCCCTGCACGTGGTTTGTTTTAGGCCCGTCGGGGAGCGGTAAAACCGTCCAGGTATTTAAAGCCATTACGAACGGTTTTTTAATATTCCCATTCATAATGTATATTGGTTTTATGGAATTTGGCAGGAAAAATATAACAATGTTCCTGCCGTCCCTAATTTTGAATTTATAGAGGGTCTACCGCCAGTTAAATTTCGTAATAATATAAATAAATCTGTTCACAATGTAATTGTCATAGACGACCTTATGTCGTAAATGACAGGGAAGGATGGAGAAGTAGTTACAAAGTTATTTACCAGAGGAAGTCATCATGCTAATGTTTCCGTAGTACTTCTGGTCCAAAATTTATTTTTTAAGGGTAATCGAGAAATCAAATTAAATTCATCTTATATATCATTATTCAAAAACCCGGCAGACATGAGCATGCAGTCTGGCCAAGCAGATGTATCCGGGGGGTAAGAAAGGGGCAGCATTTTTGGAAGTTTACAAGGATGCAACTTCCCGACCCCACGGTTATTTATTTATAAGTTTGAAGAGCGAATCGCCATTAAGTTTAAAATTAAGAACCAATGTGTTTGGTGAAGGTGATCAAATAAGTTATAATATAGAATAGGATAAAATATGGCCGATCGTACTAAGCTACGTAATATTACCAAACATAGTAAAGAGTCATCTTTATTTTGCAAGCATAATCTGCCGGTTAATGATCGGAAATTTGTACACAGTTGCATGACTGATGAATTTTTTGATGCATTGGGAGAGATATGTTTGAATATATTGAACGGTAATGTTGTTTTACCTGAAAGTGAAATGAAATCTGTCTCCTTATTCTTTAATAATGAAAGTGTTGAGCAAGGGCGAGATTCCTGTAAAAGAAAGAAGACACGTTTTTAAAACAAATGTTTGCAAGTGCAAAGGTCAGAAAGGCGGGGCTAATTTTTACCAAAGGGTTATAAAACCGGTGCTTCAAACAGTAGGCCCCTTTGTAGGTATACCTAGTTTTCTGTTTGAAAAAAGTTCTTACGACGGTTCAATAGCCCATCCATCTAAAAAGAAAAAGTAAAGATGAAGAAGTCGGTCCTAGTCCCCTTTGCCCAGTACCAGACCATGACCACAGGGTACAACATGCCAGCTCCCGAAACAAAGTACTTGAAAGATATAGATACCGAGATGCATAGTGTCTTGGAGAGTTCTTTAGATCCAGATACAAAAATGAAACGGTATGCTCAGCTGATGCACGATTTTAAACAATAAGACAACCTGAACAATCAAAGGCAGGTTCCTTTTGCCAGACCGGCAGCAACCCCCAATAGACAGTTACCGTAGAAGGCCACATCCGCAAGCACAGAAGTTGAAATACCAACATTCATGGAGCATTCCCTTTCTGATAAAGACATAGCAAAGACAAAGAATTTTTTGAATACAATTTGGGGGGATGTAAAAGGTTCAATTAACGAGGAGGGGAATTTGTTGTACTATGATGGCACTCCCATAAAAGGATCAAGCTTGAGTGATTTGCTGTTGCAGAGTTCATTCCCCATGCGTCGTATCAACGCACGAGGTATGCCCCAATTCATCAAACTTTTAGCAGATTCCAAAATTCCCATCGGAGTTATACCGAACAGGGCTTTGCAGCAGGCGGTGCAGGAAAAGAGACTGTTTGCGGATGATCTAGAATCTGACGATGGGGGGGAGGATATAAAAGGGGGTGAAGGTGATAGGATGCTATTAGAAGAATTAAAAAGGAGATACCCGAAACTGTAGAACAAGAGACAGGAGTCAGAGGTTTGCTGAAGGGGTGAAAAATGCTTTAAACAATGGCCAGACTTCCATCCTTAAATTTGTCAGATTTTTTAACAAAATTGAATTGTGTTTGTGCTTGTTGTGGGGGTACCGTGTACAGGGACTCTCCCGATGGCCAACGAAAAAACCGTATTAAGCAATTGGTACAAACTATCGGAACCGCTTGGTTTCGTTGGTCAAAGCGTCGCAACCCGCCACAGGAAGGGGGTGCCGGCGAAGAAAGTGAGGGACTGGGTGAGGTTGCAGGAGGTAGCCAGTCTGCACAAACCCATATTGAAACATTACCCAAGAACCCCTGTTAGGGTATTCGGGGAGGGGGAACAGTGGCAGGCCGACCTAATGTCTATGGAAAATGTATCAGCCCAGAATAGAGGTTTTCATTTGATTTTAGCTGTGATTGATGTGTTTTCCAAAAAAGGTTGGCTTGAGCCGGTGAAACGCAAAACAGGCATTCTCGTAGCCAAAGCGTTAGCGGCTATTATCGCAAGAACCGATCACACGCCTTTAAAATTACAAAGGGATAAAGGCAAAGAATTTTAAAACAAGGAAGTAAAGAAGCTTTTAGCTCAACATGAAATCAAATTGTTTTCAACGGACAGCGATTTGAAAGCTAGTGTTGTGGAAAGGTTTAATAAATCAATTAAAAACACACTATGGAAATATTTCACTTTCATAGGGAAGCCTGTATGGATAGATGTACAAGCAAAGGTTGAGAAAGGCTACAATAAGCGGTATCATTCGTCTATTAAAATGTCTCCTAATGAAGTCAATGATTTTAATCAAAAAGAAGTGTAGAAAAACTTGTATGGGGATTTGAAAAAAGAAAGTAACTCTGATGCTATAGCTGTAGGTGATAAAGTGCGTATTGCTAAAGATAGGGGTAAGTTTGGCAAAGGCTATTATGAGAATTTATCTGTCGAAATTTTTGAGGTGTCAGCTGTAATTCAGCACGAGCGTACTGTGTATAAATTGAAAGATCAGCTTGGCGAGCCGCTCACAGGTTCATTTTACCTCGAAGAGATACCACAGGTTTCCGCTCCCGAAATATTTAAAGTCGAAAAAGTGCTTCAGACCAGGGGGCAAGGCAAACGAAGAGAATCGTTTGTCAAGTGGTTCGGGTACGGTCCTAAATTTAATTCTTGGATACCAGCTACGAATTTTGTTTAGCAATGGAATTTGTTTGGATTGTACCTAGCAATGCGGGTATGGATAAATTCCCTAACAATGCTACTTCTGATTTAACCTGCCCCCCACCTAGACCTATTATTCTCAAGGGGGAATGGTAGGTGGGTGTGCAGGCGGCTTATTTCCCAGACGATATCTTTTTGGTATCCAATGTAAACACTAGATTCAAATTAGGTACAAAAAATCATAATATAGCTGCAAAAGAGGTGCTACCTCTGAGAGATGTCAGCATCAATGCCTTAATATCAAAAACGTGGATGCCCGCACATCTTCGGAAAAATTTGTCACTTATAGAAGAAGATGATATGAAATTGAGTTTAGGATTGATTGGAGGAGCTCATAACTTATTCATACAAGGTCCGTTAGTCGGTTATTACGGGTTCGGGAGGCTGAAGAGACCACTATAGAATTGTCCTCTAAAGGAGACAACCCCGTAACCAAAAGAAAAGGTGAATTCCTTCCAAGAACCAATGGTGTGGGGGAATTGCGCGTATTTTGCAATATTGTTGAAGAACAGAGTTTCAATAATGAAACCCGTCCTTTATTAGCCACTGTAAACCTTGTTGATGGAGAGGCTATGTACAGACCGGCTTTTGTAAAGTATGTCCTGGTGTCTGAAAATATTATAAATAAAGTAGGCTTATGGATCGAAACGGATAGCGATAAAAAGGTTGGTTTTGCCTCAGGAGCCACAGTGATAGATTTACACTTCAGACCTAAAAGAGCCATTTAAAAAATAATGGAGATGTTCAATTGGGTGGTGACCGGTACAAAGCCTATCATGCTCGCCGGGAAATGGGAAGTAGCCGTTCGTAAAGCTAATTTACCCCCAGAGATGTTTCCGTATTGGGTCTTTAACGAGTAGTACTACATACTCGTTTACATTGGAGGGTAAGGAGTTTAGCAAAGAGTTGGCTTTTGAACAGATCTCCGAATCGACCGATTATTGGAGCGTAGTTAGAGATCTAAGTTTTTTGAAAAACCCACCTACTGGTTTTTCGGGTAAACTAAAGAACGGGCGCTTCAATGCCAAAAGTAGCAAGGCTAAACATATTCTTACACTCAGGGGTCGCATATGTTATGTATTGGGGTATGACGAACCGGTTGTAAAAATATCAAATACTTGGAATGCTGCAGCGAACCCGCTCAAGATCCCTCAAATACGTCATACATACATGTATAGCAATTTGGTAGAGCCGAGCAGGATCGGCGCACAGGAGGCGAAAGTGCTGATGCATTTTAATCCTGCTTTAAAAGAAGGATATAAGCCGCATATCTTACGTTTCGTGCCATTAGAAGTAAATTTTATTCAAGACATCAACATTTCAATTTACGATGGTGTCGGGTTACTTGTAGAATTTGGGGAAGGACTATTTATTTTTGATTTGGTATTTCGTAAAGTAAAACAACTTTTTTAGCATGGCAAACCATTGCTACTGGCATGTTACCGGGGGATATGGGAAAAATACGGTGGAAATGCAACTAAAGGTCCCGTTAGAATTTGAAGGGGATTGGGAGGTAGGTGTGCAATCGGCGGTCTTCCAATTTGAAACGAAAGCTTACGGTCCTGAAAACAGTGAAGCTATATTAACCATAGAGGGTGGGGGTCCAGAAAAACTTGCTTTCCATTACCCTGCAGAACCCGAAAACAACACGGACGTATCTGGGTTTTTTGATGATCTTAACTTTATAAGACCTGCTGCAGGCAAACAGGCAGTAGTTAGCCGTGTCAAGGGCGGTGTCAATACCGACGGGTATTATGCTTTTCGTCTCAAAGCTGAGAGACACAAGCTCGAACTCAGGGGGAGAATATGCTACGCTTTAGGGTACGATAGGACGCTTATAGTAATTGAAGAGTTTGTTTCGGGTAAAAACAATTGGGTTGTGGCCACTCACAAATGGCGCACGCCTAGAATAAGACATCTCTATGTCTATTCGGACATTGTAGAACCTACTCGGGTAGGAGGGGTGGATGTGCCGCTGCTTATGCACGGTAATGTTAAAACATCCGGAGGGTATCAACCAACGGTCATAGGATACACTCCCATTAGTAATAACCGGCTAACCCGGATTAGGTTGTCAGTTTTTGATGGTATCGGTTACCTGGTACATTTTAGGTCGGGTCGAATAAGTATTTCTCTGCATTTTAGGAGAAAGCAGTTGTGGCTGTAAACTATTTAAGGAGGTAAAGGGGTCTTTTTTTATTCATTATCAATCAACTATTTGTACGAGCAACATGGCACATGCGGTTTATGTCGGGAATCCATACCAGAGGGGAGAGTTAGGGGGAATCTATGGAGCACTAGGACGTATGCTTATTCCTCTTGCTACCAAGGCAGCAACAATGGCACTTAAGAAAGCACCAGGCATAGCTCGAGGTTTAGCCAAACAGGGAATGCATGTGGGCGCAGATATGGCGGCAGATATTGTTTCAGGAAAGGGGGTAAAGAAGTCAATTACTTCAATCTCGGCCAGAGAAAGAGATAAAATAGCAGCGGATCTCATGAAAAAAATAAAAGCTGCTCAGTTCACCAGTGCAAGAAGACGTACAAAGAAGAAAGCTCCTGCAAAAAAGAAGAAGTCAGCAACGAAAAAAAGGAAGCTCCAGCTAAAAAAAAAAAAAAAGCGGCCACTAAGAAAAACACCAACTCCGCTGCAGCTAAAAACCGAAAGTTACAGCAATTGTTAAAGAAATACTGTTGATATGGCGTTACTCGTGGATCGTTCGAAACTTCAATACTTTGCAATACCCCCCATGCAGAATGCGATTGAAGAAACCGTGGACCACAGACTTCATGTAACAGGGGACCTGACAGACTTTGGGAGTTTGGAATTTAATTTGCCAGGGGATGGCGAAACATACCTGGCCATGGACTCTATTATATTGCTCGTAGAATGTAAACTTAAGAACAACGATGCTTCTGCGTTAGTTGCAGCAGATAAACTGTCCTTTACTAACAATGTCCCGCACTCGCTCTTCTCCAAAATATCGTTGAAGGTGGGGGGGATTGAGGTGAGCGAACAGACATCGACGTATCCGTACAAGGCCTATTTTGAAACATTACTGAGTTAGGATTACGAGGCCAAAAATACCTTTTTGAAAAACAGCGGGTGGGCAGATGATGTGCCAAAAGAGGACGCAACCAGCAACAAGATGTCTACATTTTTCTCTAGTTCTGCTTTCAAAGGAAGGTGGAAAGAACGCGGAGCGATTGCTCGTGAATCGGGACTTGTAGCCGCGAAGTCTTTCGAGCTTATGGGACCTCTCATTGTAGATTTGTTAAAGTCCAGCAAACTGTTACCCAATCTTATTGATGTGGGGATCAAGCTGTACAGGACAGCACCAGATTTTTATCTACTCTTTGGAGATGCCACAACCAAGGCAAAAAGGATAGCTCTAGCTATCACGAAAGCGACACTTGTCTACAATCGTGTGAAAGTGGTCGATGCAAAGAAGCTACAAATTGAGAGGTTATGGCTGGCGCAAAGAGTGATCATACCTTTCAAGCGTACCAAGGTGTTTGATCATACCGTTGCATCAGGAATGCGCACGATACACTATACGGTGATGAAGGGGGTGATACCAAACCGAATCCTGATTGCTATGGTCAACAATGAAGCCTTTGCAGGAAGCAAGTTGCTAGACCCACTGTATCTGGAACACTTTAAAATCGCGCATATCCAGCTGAAAGCAGGTGATCAGCAATACCCACAACAAGAAATGCGGCTCAATATGAGCGGAGAGGATCTGACATACCTGGAAGGATATCGGGGTCTGTTGGATGCTCTAGGCATAGCCAATACCAACGAGTTGATCAACATATCACCTATCAAGTGGACTCAAGGACATACCATCTTCGGATTTGACTTGACACCGACAAGGTCAGCAGGGGTTGGAGTTAATTTCAATGAAGAAGGTGCTTTGTCGGTGAAAATCACGTTCAAAGCAGCTTTAGCGAAACCGGCACTTTGCTGGTGTATGTGGAACATGACGAGTACATACAAATTGATCATGGCCGGCGAGTGCTGTACAAGCCGACAAATCTATAAATCTTCTTGAGAGAACTTCTTAAAACCATTTTTTTTTGATCAGTCAACATGGATACTTCCGCAGAGCCAGAGTTTAAAAAAAAGAAAACAGAAACAGTACATTCCTTTTCGTCGGAGATCTCCAGCTTGGATTTATTTTTCAAAGGTCCACCTAGTCAGGCGAACATTATTCGAACCGTGGATGAAACGTTACGCCCGCAAGCAGGGGTAGTGGGGAGAAGAGATCTTCATTTTATAATTCCGGCACAACCCACAGGTGTCTTCATCGACCTCTATCACACGTTGTTGTACCTACATTTGCAAATAGTAAAGGATAATGACGAAGAAGATGACACAGACAAAATCATTTATGAAAAAAATATCTTTCATACGTTATGGTCGGATGTGGAAGTTTCCTTCAATGGGGTGAAAGTAACCGACAATATGCAGATGTACCCCTACAAAGCTTACCTGCAGAAATTACTATCCTTCGATGCATTTTGGAAAACGACCACAGGTATGCTCCAGGGGTGGTATCAAGCCTCATTGCCTAAAACTGAACCTGAAGATTACGTACCTGCGGCTGCAGTTACCACGTACATGGAAGGAATGTTGGAAGAATGGGAATGGAAAGGAGATGATGCAAAGACAGCAGCCGCAGCCGACAAGTTTCAGGCGTCCTCAATGGCTAACGAACAACTCCGGAACAAAGAGAAATGTACCGAATACTGCGGACGTCCGGCTGTGGACATTTTCCATGCCCACAAGCTGATCCCCGACGGTATACGGATAGATATCCGCTTCAAGAGAGCCCCCTTTGCCACTACTGTAATAGCAAAAAGTGATATTGAGGCAGAAGCTATCTACATTGGAAGAGCCAAAATGATGTTCAGAAAAGTAACCCTAGCCCCGTTTGCTGTGTCCGCATTAGCCAACGCCTGGGCCAAGCAGTATCTAATGATACCATTCCAGAGTGTGAAGGTGCAGGTCCTTTCGCTACCAAAAGATCCTTTAACCTTCTCCCTCAACGAATCTTTGTTTGAGAATACACTGAAGCGCATCTTCATTATGCATGTGAAAGAAGACACATTGACGGGGGATAAGGAACAAAGCCAGTTTTTCTTTGATGATGAATCCAAATTGGAAAGCTTACAAGTCGCTTCAGGCAGTCGGTATTATCCGAGAGAGAGTTCAGTTTTTACAGAGGATGGAATGGGACAGGTTGAGTTGAGAGCCAGATTAAGAAATGTTATGGGCTTAACCCAATCATCACAAAGCATCGGGTTGAAAAACCTGGATGGAAGGAATCGGATATATGCTTTTGATTTGACTCAGGACGGACGGCACTGGGAGCACCACTACAACGAGAATTAAAGAAGAGGCTTACGCTTCTTTTTAAAGTACAAAGCGGTCCGCACCGACGATCTAAAGTTGGTGGTGCTGGCAGAATTTGATGCTGTGATGTCAATACCTTATGACCGGGTGGGGATTGAATTTATAGAATAAAAAACCCAACATGGCCTTGCTCAGTACATTTCACTTGCGAGACTTGATCGAACAAGACCCTATTTTAAGAAAGTTAGATTTTCAATTACATGATGGCGTCCACGGAGCCGACCAAGTGTTCCTGCACCATCACTTTCCTGGTGAAATTATTATCTCAAATACAGAAGCTAGGAGGGAAAGCGGGGAACACTGGATCTGTTATTATGTTGTTGACCCAAACACTATTGAGTTTTTTGACTCGTTTGGGGAAGAAGGTTCGGAACTCATCGAAGAGTTCTTAAGTAATTATAAAAATGTGAAGAGGTCGCATATCCAGGTTCAGCCTGATTTTTCCCTGCTCTGCGGGTTATACTGCATGTTTTTTCTTAAACTTAGAGCTAGAGATATGTCTTTTGAAGAGATTATGAATCTATTTGATACTAATAATCTAGATAACAATGATAGGCTTGTAATATCAATGTTTAAAAAAATGTAATATTTCTACAAAAAAGTTTGAAAATATTTTTAGAATAGCATAGGTAGGCTTGTTATAATATCAATGTTTAAAAAAATCATGTTTTTTACCGTTTTTTCAATTTTATTTACATTTTACACCGCGCGTGCATGATTTGCGGTGGCAAGATTTGCTGGGTTTTTTTGGTAAATTTTTCTATATAAGAATCAGTTTTTCATTATAAAATTTATTCATTCTTACATCTGTAAAACTTGAATAATCTGTACCAATCTCAAATCTGAATTAACAAAAATCTTTAAGTTTTAACCTCGAATTTTTGAATTTCTAAGTCAGAAATATTTTGAAACTTTAACTCATAATGTCTGTAAAGAACAACAAAAATGTGCTATTTGCGAGCAGCAAAGACCAGCTTAAGAAGCAGACCAAGCTAAAACCAAGCTGGTCACACCGGCAAAGCGCGTGGTTGTAACAGTACCAGGAGCGCCTAAGAAAACCTTAAAGCGAATCATCTCCAGTGATTCCTCGTCGGACGAATCCGGCAAGGAGTTTCAAGGAACAACACCCACCACCCCTGTAGCAGCTAGGCAGGTCAAAAAACCTAGAACACTTGAAATTTCTGAGGCAGAAGAATCTGAGATTGAGCAAGAGGCAACCTCGGATGAATCAGATTGTTCAGAAAGTGAAGCTGAAAGTACAGAAAAGACCGCCAAAAAGAAAGAAATGGAAACAGACAAAGAGGGCGATGAGGACGGGGTGGCCAGCGGGGAAAGTTCGGCTGATGATACCGACAAGGAGGATGATGAAGACATAACAGCCAAGGAACAAGTAGAGATGGCAGCCAAGGCAAAAGCAGAGGCAGCAGCCATAACAAAGGCAAGGGCAGAGGAGGCATCAAAAGCAAAGACAAAGAAAGCAAAGTCTTCAATACCAGCAGAACCGGCAGAAACTGGCACCCCAGCTGCAATCATGGGAAAAGTTATGAAAAACGGAATCTTGAGTGAGTCAATGAAGAAGAAAGACAGAAAAACATTAAAATATAACTTTTCATACTTAAGTAAACCCCTAAGTGTGTATGGGTTAGGTTACAGTTTTTTTGTAAGACGCAAGGATGATAATATTATGCTGATTAATGTAACAGGTTTCAACGAGAAGAAAGATAAAGTTCTAGAGTCCTTAGTAGTAACTAATACATCAAAACCCAAACCCTTCAAGGTGTCAGACAAAGCCAAGGGGACAAAATTGTCAAAGTCAGTAAATGCCGTTTTTGTTTTTTCAGTAAAAGACTATCAATCCCTATGTATCTGTAAAAAGAACTTGGCTGTTGACAGTTCTGACATGCCCGACAACACACCACTAGAACGAAGACACCGAATAGAATTCCCCGGGGGTGTGTGGCTTCTGTCAGCCATTACAAGGGGAGAGCTACCCTCGATATCCGTAACTGGTTTACTAAGCTCGATGGATCAAGACATCCAACCACAATAGGGGTATCCCTTCCCATGGGACCAGCCATGACACTAATGGGGAAAGGGATTATGAAGAAATTATCAAAATGAAAATATATAAAGTTCGTGAAAAATTTTCTCAATTCAAACTAAATTTTTATTTTTTTATTTGCTCTTATAGGTAATTGGAACTCCCAGTGGCATAGGGAGAACGAAGATTCCGTACAAACCCTACACCAGGGGATTCAATCCACTCTCTCAACTCCTAGTTTTGCTAAGAGCGAAGTAAAGCAGGAAATGCGCTATGTTCATATTTATTGGATGTATATGACCCTAGCCATACATGCCAGATATCTGCGAACCTGGAGTGTCAAACTCTATCAATTTATTCGTAGGTCCCAAGTGGAAAGATTGAAAGCCATCAATCTTTTCGGGGGTAATGGATGCAAATCATCTTAAACTAAATTCATATGACAATTTGGGAGGGTTTTTTTTGGAACAGATGCCCCGGATGGAGATATATGATGAAGGAGAAATTATTGGCACAACCAGACCCCAGCCTCCCGACACTCCAGTCGACAGGGATTTTGTTGAAACACAACTTACAATCTGCAGATATCTCGACATGATGGCTAGGAATAATGCGGATTGCAATGGTATTGTAGAGGGTATTTTTTAAACGGGGTGAAAGGAGGTAATCGGTAGGGTGGTGGGCCCCAATAAGCAAAGATACGGTTTTACCTCAGCTGATGACCACTCATCAGAGGAGGTAGCCGCAATGGGTAAAAAAATTCAACTTGAGATGGCAGGTTTTTACGATTGCTGCCCCAGGTGTGTCCCCATGGGTAGATGCGGAGCCCCCCTGCGATGGTCATTTTTACACACATGGTTGCTCCCAAATGGGAAGAGGATTGTCGAAAATGAACTGGAAGCAGATGGGCCTCTCCGCATCTGCCGATATGAGAATAGCAATGGCAGCCATTGCTATGACTCAGACACATTTCGCCAAAGTTGCGGCTCTGTTGTCCTTGGAAGATCTTACGGAATCTTCCTTGACAACAATGCGCATGAGGGGGCCGGAACGCCCCTGCACTCTGAAAAACTTTTGCGTTGCTCAAGACCTTGCTGCCCGGAAAAATGATGTTACGGGTAGAACGCTATCTACCCATGACATTACCCCCCTGATGCAGGCTGCAGATATGCACCTCGACGCGGTATTAGATTTACCCCGCTAATCGTAGCGGGGATATTTACGAGAGTTATACTTACCTTCCATGCTATTAATATATGCAATCTGGTCACATGACCTGATTCTAACGCACTTCCAACCGACCCTAAAAAACGCAGTAACCAGCCAAGCCCTGACCTCCATAATACCTCTGTACCACCACTTCACTCAACATTCCACCGAGGCCTGAACGAGAGAAGAGGCGGGCGGGATGCATGGAAGGTAAGTGTAACTCTCGTAAATATCCCCGCTACGCTTAGCGGGGTAAATTTACTTCAAGTTATACCTTACCTTCCATGCTATTAATATATGCAATCAGATTGCAACCGAGGATAGGAAGGAAGGTTCAGGTCGCAGGACATTTTTTTTTTTTTTTTTTAATGGCTGGTACGAAAACTCACACTAATCGAATCCGTATAAAGGACGAAATTCCTTCTCCTCTGAAGGATGAAAGACCTCAGAGTGGGAAGAACTAAAACATAGTAAACCACGTCTAGTCACAGTCAAACCGAACAAGGCACCATTTGTTGACGGTAATGGAGGCAGATATCAAATGAACCTGAGCCAAAAACTCAGAAGAACAAGCCAACCGGAAGAGCGTTTGGACACAAAATTAATATCAGCAAAGTGTCTACAAAAACGCCATAAAACCACACCGGATTAAGTCCCACGAGACGGAACCGGCTTGTAAACTACAATTGGGAACGGCGTGTACCAACTAAAACGAATTGAAGAAATCCCGGACAAGGGAAAGAATTCGTTAGCGCGTAACCGCGTAAGAGCAAAAGTTAGCGGGGTAACACGAACGTCGAAAAGTGAGTCAGACCAAAACAAGAGAAAAACCGTGAAAAGCGTTTTCCCGAACGGCGGCACGAGAGATCCCGTGAAAAGAGGCTATGCCCCGAACCCGAGTGCATACCGCGGCCGTTCTATGAACAGTTCAGGCTACTTTGAAAGAAAGTTACTGGACGATCTATCGGAGGAAAATGTCACATGACACACTACGAAGAGATCTCCGTGTAACTCTCCAGTGGTCGCGAGTCAAAGACCGACTGGAAAAACCTCGGTGGATAGCTGCAAGTTATCCCAGAGCTCAGGACTGAACCAAGTCTGAGAGAGGGCCCACCTCCACAACGGGGAGGGGGTGAACAACCTCTCAGAAAAACCTTCCCCTGCGAGGAAAGGCGGACTAAGGCCACACCATCGAGCGAAGCGCTTCAGGACTAAGATGCAGTCTGCCGGAGCCCGGGAAAGAGACAAAAGCCGAGGGAATCGCAGTGAGCCTGGAAAAGTGGGCGCTATCGGCCGTACGTCGCCTAGCGTAGCATACTTGGTACTAGCATGAAAGGCGGAAAACGTAACCCACATAGTTGAGTTCTGAAGAGAACAAATGCGTCGACCCTGAAACCCGCTGGTCAGGAGAAAAGACGCAAAAGAAAAGATAGCTTGCGATCATCCACGGATGCGTACAGACCTACGCCCGGGGGACCGAAAAAAGTCCTGATCGCTCTGGTCACCTACGGGAAGAACGCTTATCAAGTGGAGGTTCCGCTGAAACGAGACGATAGTGATCGTGTACTTGTAGTCCAAGGTGAGCGGCCGTAAGGCTGGCATAGTTCGTCCTGCGCCGAGACGAGAGGAACGACTCCAGAAAACTCTTGGAGGTCGTTCCTAACTGTCTGAAAGGAGACCACAACAGTGGTGCAAAAACGGCGCGAAACTGGAAAAGCCTCGCTCAGCACTAGCGGTAACAGGTGAACAGAAAAACCCAGGCATTCCGCCCGTTGAAAAAGGCCAAGTACCCGTACAAGTTTCCGTCATAAGGGGTCACAAGAAAAGCGCCCCTACCTCGATCAAGACGCATCCGTCAGCACTGACGGTGAAATCTGACAGGTGAAAACTTCGGTCCTCACACCAGGTGGGAGCATCCGCACCACCACCAAAGGGGGTGGCCACTGACTAATCGTGTAAAGCGGAGGTACTGAATGACACCATCGTCAGTCCAGAAAAGACTGCTGACCCTGAGCAAAGTTTGTTTAAACTTTACTGAACTAAACCAATGGCTAATTTAAAAGGCAGGCCGTTAATATAAAATGTATACAAAAAGGGCTGCAAACCGCGTAAGGCTATGTAGCTGTGAGACGGTTTTGGGTCGTAAGATCGCGGAGCCGTACAACATAGTCGACGGCACCAAAGCGGTGTCTGAAAACTGTAGCAGTCGCGGAACCGCGTAGCTCCAGACCACTCCTATTAACAGCGAAACTTATCTATGAAGTTGACTGGAAAAAGGTGCTAACGTACAGCAACAACCTTGGAACTGCTGAGCCTACGGCTACGAGTGTGGAGAAAACTAATACCGTATGTCTGTACGGGAAGTTAAGTAACAGGCCGTAAAGCCGTATTGAACTGCCTTAAGGTGTTAAAGTATGGAATGAACTATACGTGCTGTTGTTTTGAATAGCTACCCTGATCGGGAGGTTGTCTATCAAAAGGCCACCTATGTCAAGAAAAGTATCCGTCATGGAGTTAATTTTGACAGGGGGGTGTAACGTACTACGTCAACCGTATGAGTCGTAAACCCCAACACTGGGGTAGAAATCACGAAAGAGTTGACATCCTGTGTATACTACATGGACCGTTAATTCCGTTAAACACCCTTCGCCACGGAGCTGAGAAGCGCGTGGCTACTGGGGGGACTTACGCCGTACAAAGTATGCATCCCCATTAAGTATTATAGAACCGTTATGGGTCTACAAAGGCGTCAGCATGACAAGTAAAACCCACTAGTCATCCGACAAGTTTGTCTCTGTGCACCACGGAGCAATAAGCTAGTGGCTACGCGAAGGGGACAACTGGTACTGGTACGTGTCCCTAACGTAATAGCTATCAGTACAAAGAGCCGTCTAGGTCTACGATAGCGTTAACGTACTACATCCGTAATGTAAGTGGTTACCTCAGTATACTTCTATTCACTACGGGGCCACCGAGTAAGTGGCTACGCGTAGGGAAGTAGTACTCCGTACGCGTTCCTGGAGAGAATAGCTAAAAATATACTGGGGCCGTAAGGAATACGGTGGAGTTCACGTGCTACGCAAGCTATCGAGTCGTAAACGTAGTTTGTTTCATCACGAGCTCTGAAACTGGTAGCTGCGTGGGAAGAGGGGACTACCGTCGTGCTCAGTACGTGTCCCGGTAAGAAAAAACGGCCGCGGAACTCTGTAGCTCATGGCTACTGGTCCTCTACCACACAGCTGCGCTGCAGGTGTAGGCCGTTAACTCCATTTGTATATAATCACTACAGAGCAGCGTAGCCGGTGGCTATGCGTGGGGGACTGCCGTCGAACGCTTAAAGCGTCCCGGTAAGAAAAACGACCGGGGAACCCTGCAACACGCGGCTAACGGTCGCAATACCCCGAAGTTCCGTTACCAGGGTTTATCATACATTGTACGTAAAACCGCGTCAATATCTGTATAATTTGAGCGGAACGTCTCGTTTGACGCAAAAATCATATTTAGAGTAGTTTGAACGGTCGTGGAACTACGTAACACAGAGAAAATGACTCTCGTGATGGTATGCCACCCGTAGAGATGGAATTCTTATCACCCGAACGCTAGGCCTCCCTGAGCAAGCGCTTACACGCGACGCATCCTGGGAGCGTAACGTACCGACAAACGGGACTCGTCCTCGTGGCCATGATACTGGTGAAAATCTATGCGGAACCGTGATGTTTAGCGCGGAAATCTCACAAAGTCAGCTCACATGGACGTGGAGAAGGAAAAGCTCTCCTAAGATTGTAACTATCACCAGACCATGTAGCTAAAAAGCTAAAGGGTAAACAATCAGGTGTGACGTACGTTGTACGTTACCTTGCTGCAGAACTATGCAGCCCTAACGGACCCAAACGTCATCCCATGACCCGAACAGAGCCACTGAGCTGTTTTACGGACCCTTACAGGGCCGTGAAAACAAGCTGTGGGGCCGTAAGGAACCGATCACCGAGCCGTACGGACCCTAATGGACCCGTGCAAGTAATCCAATGGCTCAACAACTAGCCTTAAAAGGTAACTAACTCATGTATAACCCCGTAGGGCGCCGCCTCTTGTGGGCCTACCGGTCCCATCACGAAACCGAGGACCACAGCGGTGTACACGGGTTTGATCATGTCGATAATACCAGCGCGCAACGTAAGAAGCGGTTACATGCGACGCATCGCAGGACACCTAACATTCTAAGGCGCTTAACGCACCGACACTAGGGACCTGCCCTCCGTGTCAATGATAGAGGTGAAAACCATCGCGGAACTGTAACGTTCAACGCGGAAAATCTTACTGAGGCAGTCCACACGGCCGTGGAACAGCGTAGCTGATGGCTACAGAGACAAGAAGAAAATAGCTCTCGTGATGCTATACTTCTCGTGAAGATTGTCACCTATCACCTGTACCAAGTAGCTTCCTAGCTAGCGGGCTCTATTTCCGGGTTCATCGTACAGTGTACGTTATCCCGGTGCAAAAACTCTGAAGTCTTACGGGCCCGTACGGTCTAGAGAAGCGTTTGCACTCTATGCATAGCGGGACCTCTTAGGTGCGTAACACTCGGAGGTCTGCACGGCCTCTGTGCCTATGATACTGGTGAAAATAAATGCGGAACTGTAACGTTCAACGCAGATAATCGTATTAATGGTGTTCACATGATCGTAGACCTGCGTAGCTAATGGCTACGGAACCAAGAAGAGAATAGCTCGCACGGCGTTATACTTCTTGTGAAGATTATCACTTGTCACCTGGCCACATAGCTTCGTAGCTAGTGGGTGTATATCCGAGTAAATCGTACGGTGTACGATATCCCGTTACAAAACTATGGAACCGGACACATCCGATCACCGGAGCCGCACTCTCTTGGTCGCACCTTGAAAATACCGGTCGCGGTGGAGTCTGTGCTCCGACCACGCCGCTTGAACCTAATCGCTGCAAAAAGTACAAAGAATGGACTCGCAGCATAATCTGCACGCGTAACGCGTGAGATGGATGTCACCGGAGCGTAAATCAGCGAAAAGTTAGCACGCTACGCCGGGACATCATGGGTGTGTAAAGCATCGACACTCGAGGGCCTGCCCTCCATGTCCATGATACTGGTGAAAATAATTACGGAACTGTAACGTTCAACGCAGACAACCTTAATTGCGTTCACACGAGCCGTGGAACTGCGTAGCTAATGGCTACGGGACCAAGAAGAAAATAGCTGTCGTGATGCTATACGTCTTATAAAGAATGTCATCTGTCACCTGACCACGTTGCTTAGTAGCTAGTGGGCGTATAACTGGCTTAACCGTACAGTGTACGTTATCCCGTTAAAAATACGTTCCACTCACTGGAGCCGTCCGATGGAACCAAAAGCGGGGGGGCCGTAAACACGGACCGTATGGAACCGTACACACCCGTGAACATGGGCCGTGGAACCGTCCAATGGAACCGTAAACACGGGCCGCGGAACCGTCCAAGCCCGTAAACACGGGCCACGGAACCGTATGGAACCGTACGGACCCGTAAACATGGGCCGCGGAACAGTCCAAGCCCGTAAAAACGGGCCACGGTACCATATGGAACAGTCCAATGGAACCGTACGGACCCGTAAACACGGGCCGCGGAACCGTATGGATCTTGGAACCGTCCAATGGAACCGCCCAAAAATCCGTAAACCCGGGCTGCGGAATCGTATGGTACCGTCCGCCCCGTAACAACGGGCCGCGGAACCGTATGGAAGCGTCCAACGGAACCGCCCAATACCCGAACACGGGCTGCGGAACCGTATGGAACCATCCAACGGGCCCGTCTCTATGGAACCATCCAACGGAACTGCCCAATACCCGAACACGGGCTGCGGAACCGTATGGAACCGTCCAACGGAACCGCCTCTATGGAACCATCCAACGGAACCGCCTAATACCCAAACACGGGCTGCGGAACCGTATGGAACCGTCCAACGGAACCATCTCTATGGAACCGTCCAACGGAACCGCCCAATACCCGAACACGGGCTGCGGAACCGTATGGAACCGTCCGACGGAACCATCTCTCTCTACGGAACCGTCTCTCTCTACGGAACCATCTCTCTCTACGGAACCGTTACTCTCTCTACGAAACCGTCTCTTTCTACGGAACCGTCTCTCTCTACGGAACCGTCTCTCTCTACGGAACCGTCTCTCTCTAAGGAACCGTCTCTCTCTCTCTCTACGGAACCGTCTCTCTCTCTCTATGGAACCATCCAACGGAACCGCCCAAAACCCGAACACGGGCTGCGGAACCGTATGGAAGTGTCCAATGGAACCGTACTAACCCGTAAAAGGGTCTCTTTTCAACTTAAGCGACGCTTTTGACGCCCCTAAGAGGTTATCTCTCTCTCTCTCTCTCTCTCTTCTTACCTTACCGCTCTAGGCGCAACGCCACTAAGAGCTTAATCTTCTCTCTCTCTCCGAACTTTTTTAACTCTAGGTGGCGTTCACTTGGAACGTCACCTAAGGCGCAACGCCACTGAGTTAATCATTCTCGATAAAATTCCTGAAAAGAGAAGAACATATATCCATGCGTACATACACAAATACGGTAAGTAACTATGACCCTACGATCACGCTAAAGAGAGACGAGGCATAGCAGATAAATACAGCAACAGAAAAAATTTTAAACAGAAAAATTTCTATCTGAAATCTTTTTTTAAACCCAAGAAAACGCATCCAACGTAAAAGCTTTACAAGCACCGGGGTAACGTGGAAAACACAAACCACTGAGTACTTGATGTCTGTAAAGATAAAAAGAAAAGATAAGTTTACCTTTAAATAGGACGTTGGAGAGACCCCCTCCCGGTCTCTCCAACGCCCCAAAAATCAAGCTTGAAAATTAAAAACTTTGTCTTTAATTTATTTAAGAAAAATGAAAATATTCATACGCTGGTAACGTTAATACAAAAATAAGCTCTCTTGTAACAACTGTAGCTCCTTGGAGAAGCTAGGAGTCGACTCCCCAAACACCCGACGGAGGCGTCGACCCAATGCGCATGCGCCAAAATCGGAAAAAGAAATTGGCCTAATGCATACGAGAACTTGTACTGAGATATCCTAACGTTTTAATACATATGCATAGTCTAACGCTAGGCTAACCTCATGGAAGGGTGGGGCCGAGGGTGAAAAACACTTAAACCCCGGGGCAAGAGGTCCCCTAGACAAGCGCACCTGGTGCTCTAGGACCTAAAACACCCGCCACGAGAGTAGGACGCTCTCGAACTAGCCACTCGCTTTGTACGAATGGAGACAAAAACCCGCTATCCTAAGTGTAGGCTACACGGGAAATCGTGTAGGTTCGGACCGAAGAAAACTCGGACCCATGACAACCTCGTCTTACCTCAAAAGACTTGAACAGACAAGCTGGATTGGAAAAGGCAGCGTAAAAACCCACCAGGTAGAAGCTGCAAAGAAGAAACGAAAAGAAAAAGGTTAAATTATAATAAAATAAAAAAGACCAGTTTCAGTGATGTTGTGCAAACAACGCGCTGAAAAGAGTGAAGTGGTGGTACAGAGGTATTATGGAGGTCAGGGCTTGGCTGCTTACTGCGTTTTTTAGGGTCGGTTAAAAGTGCGTTAAAATCAGGTCATGTGACCAGATTGCATATATTAATAGCATGGAAGGTAAGGTATAACTTGAAGTAAATATTATCCCTGATGGGTGGACTCAGTCCAATCTGATGCCGAGGGAACGGGAGGAGACTTTTGCTACCAACCGCCGAGTATCAAAAGAATTCATGTATTTCTACATCCATAGATGTATGGGGTACTGTAGCCCTATACAGCTCGATGAAGTAGAAAGCAGGGCCCCATTCAAATTTCAAACCAACCCCACCATGTGTGAGGACAGCAGTTTCTGTACTTGCCCTGTGTGCCTCAGGTATCTCTTCTTGAAGAGCAAGTCCAAACTCTGGGTAGAGTTGGGACTCCGCATGGATAGGAGAGAGATCAACAAACTCTTGGGGATGAAATGCGAGTATAAAAGGGGGAGCGTGGTGCTGGTAGACTGTGACAACCAAGACATGACGTGGGGAGAGAGCGATTCAGATAGTGATTCTGATAGTGAGGGGGAAATTGAAGGGAAGTGGGTGTGAGGGTAGTTGTTAAGGGTGAGGGGGTGAGAGGGAAGTTCTTTTGATGGTGGGCAGATTCTAGAGAAGGATAGGTGCAGATCTTAAAAAGTGATTCGGTAAGAATCCAAATAACTCCTAAGTACAGGACTGGTATATCCAGCTCCGCGCGGTATGGCAGTACTTGCATTTTTAGTAGTGAACCGAATCATTTTTTAAAATCTGTATATTCCTATATACAAAAAATACTATTACAATCTGCTTATAGTGTCATATAGATTTTTCTAATTTTCTCCATATAATATTATATAATAATAATAATAATAATAATAATACAATATGGTATGATGTGATATAATATTACAATATAACATTATATTAATGTTCTTCATATCATATATATTTCCTGCAATATTAACATGTCCAGAAATATACATATAAATCTTTTTCAAGAGACACTGATACAATTTGACAGTTTTTTAAACACTTTTTGATTACTTCCCTTTTTTCTACAGGGGATTTTTATACTTATATACTTCCACTTTGTACTTTAATTCTTAAAACACAAATTTCTTGCATGTACTTGTCATATTTTACATATTTCTTCATGTATATGAATTTGTGAAAGAATCCGAATAAAGAACACGGAAAAACACAGAAACTAATGGTAGAGAAATGTAGAATATCGTAGAGAAATGTAAATATGGTAGAGAAATGTAAATGGCTTGACTTAGCTGCTTTTTCTGAGCGAGGGCGCAGAAAAAAAAAGCAGCTAAGTCAAGCCATTTACATTTCTCTACCATATTTACATTTCTCTACTATATTTACATTTCTCTACCATTATACTACTAATGTGAGTAGGTTTCTGATATGAAGGTAGGTTGCTCACCCCATGGAGGTAGGTTGCTGAAAAAGTGTGTAAACCTTGCTGATTTTTTCCCTTCGCGCTTCGTACTTCACTAGATAAGTTTTAAAAAGTTTTACCTAATTTCCAGATTTTCGTTTTTCAAGAGAATTTGCATGCATTAATTTTTTTCAAAGGTAGTGTAGGAAAAGAGCAACGTTTATGTTTATTTTTTAACAAGAATCACTTTGATGTGATTAGTTCAGTTCCTTCTTTTCTAGCTGCGCGCGTTTTTGTTTTAAATGTTGCAAGGTTTGCTATCAACTTAAAACACACAGGTGCGGGTCCCGCTGTAATTATTGTAGGGCTGGAACCAAAATTGCCGTAGGGAGGGAGGGTGGCTTACTTGTAACGCATGCTATCGCCTGTTTTCAAGCAAGGCATGTTATAATAACCACAAGTCAACAAAATATATGGAAAGAAGTGATCTATCGATATGCGAATTTGTGAAAGGTTGCCCTCTGTGCAACAAGACTTTGGGTAGCAATAAACATTTCTGCGATACCAATGCAAAGTATTGCAGGAATTGTAGGCAGACAGCAGCTATCAATCATAAATGCTTCATTACGCCATTGCCCAAACCCAAAAAAGGGGTTGTCAAAACAAGTATGAAACATATGTACTTCGACTTTGAGAGCTACATATTACCGCCCAATGTAGCGGGCATCAAAGAGCACAAACCCAATTATTGTATGGGCATTAAAACATGCGATGCTTGTAAACAGGAACGCAATTTAGATATTATTTGCCCATTGCATTCCCACAAAAAAATTTTTACTTTTAGTGGGCCCCCACACTCTCCAGAAATTCATTGATTTTGTTTTACATTTGGATAATTTTGGTCTGACTTATGTAACGCACAAATTTAAGGGGTATGACAGGGGCTTCGTGCTGAAAGAGCTTAGCCGAAGGGGGGTTAAATTCAATATTATAATGAACGGCAATAAGATTTTAAGTTTAACGTCAAAGGCGCACGTTTCCAAAAACAATACTACCCCGCAATTTCGTTTGATTGATTCCCTTAAGTTCTTACCCATGGCCCTAGCCAAGTTCCCTACAGCATTTGATTTGGAGGAGCGTGAGAAAGGTTATTTTCCGTACTTGCTGAATGACGGTTCTAACGACGACTATGACTGGGAGTGGCCCTCTAAGGACATGTATAACCCGGATCAGATGTTTTCGCGGAAGAGAGCATCTTTTCTGGAGTGGTGCGAGCATAAGCCGGTAAGAGGATTTGTATGAAGAAAGACTTGCCTGATTATTGTAAATCTGATGTATGCATATTGAAAGAGGGATGTGTGAGTTTTAAGACCTTTTTTAATGAGGCCTGCAGGGTTAACCCTTTTGAGTTTAACGTTACCATTGCCTCTGCTTGTATGCGTGTTTTCCGCAAGGATTACATGATACCTATGACATTGGCAGTGGTACCTCCTGGTGGTAGGGCGGGGGAAGGACTCAGTCACTCAAAGCAATTGAATGGTTGAGGTATCGATACTCTCATTTACAAAGCACCATCCAAACGGCTGAGTCAAAGGAGGGCGAAGCAAAGGTGGGTGAATTCTTTGTGGATGGCAAATGCGGGAAAAGGTTGTTTGAATTCCAAGGGTGCGCCTACCACGGTTGTTTGAAGTGTTTTTCTGAAAGAGCTGCTCTGGTCCCATACGCCAATGAGACCATGGGCGAAGCACGAGACAAGACTGAGCAAAAGATCAAGAAACTGGAGGCGGGTGGGTTTTTTGTAGAGGAGATCTGGAAATGTGTGTGGGATATGATGAAACTGAATAATGAGAAAGTGAAGAAATTTCTTGCCGGTAAGGTCATACGAAAGGCTCTCAATCCTAGGGATGCATTTGTTGGCGGGAGAACCAATGCATCCAAGATGTATCACAAAT
>JAIGNY010000752.1:20000-48539 GCA_020152595.1 Chiridota heheva | reverse complement strand
TTTATATTGTAATTTTTTGTATAAATTGCAGGAAAAAATGCAGACTGATTTTTTTTTGTGACCTTACTTGCATAACATTTGTATGTTAGACTTGATACTTATGCACATCAAATAAAGTTGCTTTTATTAAACACACGTTGGACCCATTTCATCCTTCATCCCATGGTCCCCAGAGAGATCTAACCCATTATCCTTCTCTCTCAGCAATACTAACAGCTGGACTAACAGCTGGACTAACAGTCAACATGAAATAATACATCAAATTACTGAACTTACCTGACTATGTAGTCGATCAGAAACCAATGTCCAAATTTCTGAAATGTAAAAATTAAAGTAAAAATAACATCAGCTTTCTACTGGTAATAAATCAAAGTAAAATAATTCTGTATAATAAAGCAATATGTAACACAATAATTCATAACGAGTTCTCGCTTTTACATTTAAAAATAACTACCCCAAGAGCCACTAGAAAACTTTAGTTGGATGGGTAAAACATGATCGGGGTGGCATTACCGCATGGCATAGCTAGGGCCCTACCAGCCATAGAGCAAGTGGGGCTGCAGGGCACCTACGGTATCACAAATACTGGTATTCTTTTACCAGCCCCCTTATAGGGTCCAGGCCAGCGACGGCTGCCCCACTGCCCCCCCCCCCACAGTTAAGCCACACGGGGGAAGGGGAAACATGTGAATATCCTTGTAATTATGCATATAATCAAGGATATATATATAAACTAGAATGGTAAATACCGTTATGGTTCGCATGCCCATGCAAATTGACACCCATATCATATGACCCGGCCAATTATAAAAATGGCATCTCACACTAAGTCCCACATGGCATCCAACCCCATGTCCCACATGACACCCCACCCTATGTCTCACATGACATCCCATAGGCTCCATAAGAAGTCTCATCCTAGCTATCACAATCCCTGATTGAGCATACTATGTATGAATGAAAGTGTCAGTTTATATAACTTATATGCAAATGAGTTGTTGAATAAGAAAAAAAGGTGGTGTCAAATAATTATGCCTGATATAGCCCTTGGTGTATACAACATGATAAATATTACATCATGTCCCTCATGGCCCCCATCCATGTCCCACATGGCATCCCTCCCTATTTCCATATGCATTCACATCCTGTCGCACTCCCTGACTAAGCATACTAAAAAAGTCTGGTCAGGTCATCTACTGTAGCAACTTTATGCAAATGTCCACAATAATAAAGGTAGAGTTTAATAGTCATGCCTGATACAACTGTTGGTGCCCAAATATTTTGAAGAATTTTAAGGATTTTAAATCTCAAGTGCTACAAGAGAGACTTGAGGATCTCTGAAGAATATTGGAAAATTACATTATTTTACAGTTATCTTCTAAGAAAATATCAAATGTTAGGCAAACTTTTTTAAAGAAACTAGTCTTCAATCCTGTCTTAAGTTTTTCTAAAAAACTTTAACATTTTATACGGAAATTCTAACCTTCCATAAGGATATCCGAAGAAACTTTAACTTTTTCTGAGGAAATCTCAGGACAAATCTATGGACGGATGGATGGCTGAATGGCTGGATGGCCAGGCGGCCGGACGGACATAATCGCCATTACATAGGTTCGCATTATGCTTCGCATGCGAACCAAAAACAATGATCAGCAAATCTTTTGGGCGGGCGGGGAGCAAATAGGAGAGCAGGTAGGGTCTGCGTGGGGAGGTCTAAGAAGGGAGATCTAGGAGGGTGTCCCTACTGTGTGGCGCCCGTGCAAGAACAATTCCAGGACATTCACCCCAGAATAATCCCCAAGAAACCCTTCAGGCACAACTGATCAGGTCAGTGATGTTTGTAAATTTGTTATCTCTCTGAAAACAATGCGTTAAAGGATTAGTTCAAGGGTCTGGGATGTCCATCTTATATGAAAGAGGACTTCAAAAGAAACAAAATGGTGAAGAAAGCATTGCAAAATCTTATTCCGTTAAGGAGATGTTCAAGTTTAAAGTTTGGTATAATTTGTGTAGAAACGACTAAAATGTGGTGTCACAGCCTCAGATTCCTTAAAATCTTTATTTATTCATTTTACAGAAAGTTTATGTAATTTTTTCACTATTTAAATTATTTTCCCTCAAACTTTCTTCACGTGTTACAGTATATTAAAAATACCCTTTCTAGATACAGTTTACTTTTTTTTTAGAATGTCCCATGGTTTTTAAGCCACAAAATCGTTGGACAAATTATGATAGAATACATAAAGACTTTTAGGAATTTGAGGCTATGACATCACGACTAGTCTGATTTCAGTCGTTTTTACACAAATGATACCAAAATTTATAAACTTAAATATCTCCTAAACGGAATAAGATTTTTGAATGTTTTTTTCAGCATTTTGTTTCTTTTGAAGTCCTCTTGCATATCAGACAAATATGCTTGACCACTGAACTAATCCTTTAATAGGTTAGACACTGTGTGTTAGAAACAAGGCCATACTAGAATTTCTAGGTTTATGCAGGGAATTGTATAGTAGCAAGGAAAGTTCTCTGTATGTCAAGAAAAGGCTGTTTTGCCAAGTTTCTTTTTTATTTACTTGCGAATGAAAATAGTGTTAGATAAAGGAATGAGTTTTGAAAGACCAATACAAATGATTGAATATTTATTGCTCTGAAACCATTAATCAATTGATAATTACAGTAATGGCAAATTAATTTTCTTTTGTTTGATTTGTTAGAATAGATTTTATGTAAAATATCGATGACAGATTAAGATATTTCTTTTCATTTAATACGATCCTTTGAAATTATTCATGCTATAATTATTGTTTACGTAATTCTAAAAGCAATAATTTTATGTGTTCTTTTTTACCTTTTTCACATGATGAAATAACCATCCTTATGAAGAATGGTCCATCAATCATTCATGGGTTTTGCACAAAGTCCTCCCAAGCATATAATGTATATTTTTTATTAAGGCTCTGCCAAGGACTAATCTGATTCATATCACTGAACAGCAGTTATGTAGCAAGCTACATAAGATGAATGACCTATTGTGTACAGTGTAACAGTAGCCGGTTGCTAACAAGTGAACTGTGAATAGACTATGAAGATGTTATCAGTTAAGAAGGTATAGATTACCCCTGTGTTGTGTATGGTGTAACAATAGCTGGATGCTAGTCAATGAATTGTGAAGAGTCTCTCGGGTTGAATGGTGTGGATTACCCCTGATTTTGAGAAAATCGGTGGTGTCGGGTTGGAGGGGTCTAAGGGCCAAAAATTTGTAATGATGATTAATATCCAATTCTATTCAATCTCAAGTCTTTTCTTCTTGGTAATTTAGCATGTTAAACAGTGGTGTCACTAAAGGTTCTTATAGCGAGAGTTAATTGCCCAAGCTAGAGCCTACTCTAGAGTTTAGCCAGAGTTTTGTCTGAAAATGTACTCCCCATGTCAGAAAAAACAAATTCAAGAAATATTTTGACCTCAGTTAGATTTTGCCACCCCTGTCCTGTGAGCCCATCTGTATGTTTTGTTCAAAATCTATACAAATTTGTATTTAGAAATTTCTATATTTTTGACCTAATCAGGATCTGTTTCTAATTTTGACACCAGCGAAATGGATTTAGATATTTGTATAATTTTTAGAAAGTCAAATTTTAATATAGTGCAATTTTTTAATATCTAATATACAGATATGTGTGAATGATAATAGTAGGCTGTAGTGGCAAAATTCTACCTCTAAAAAGGTGATGGATTCAGTTGGGTTCCAAAACTCTGAAGGGGATTGGCAACTGAAATTATCAACCACAGAAATGAACACATTACTTTGATCAGTCATTTGGATTTTAGATTATGTTCCTAATTATATGACTAATTATTAGTATCATTTTTAAGCCAGTTGGGGCCATCAAAAGCATGGAATCTTCAGCGCTTCCAGGGCTAATACACCCCTAGACCCATAACCATGCAGGGCTGTCTGCTGTGCACTTTTTGTTATTTTCAATTGCCATTGCGGGCCACCAAAAATAGGGAATTTTCAGACCTCCGCCCCTGGGCCCCTAACAAGGCTCCTAACAGGGCTTTGCCTATTGACCCCACTAAAGCCCCTTAAGAAGGCACTTGGATCATATTTACATGTCCTTGTTGTCCCCCCCCCCCTTCCCGACCTCAAAATTGGACACAAGTATCAACTGAAAGTTTACATTAGTATGCAAAATCAAGAGAATCTACCTGCAATTATCGGAAATGCAATTTTATCTGATCATTAAAGATTCTAGAAGTGTTGGTCAGTTGGTAAAATGATATGTTACCTTCAGCAATATGAAAGGTAACTATCAATTATATTAATATTCATTTTTTTAAATATTGCTTTCTTATGGAAGCAAAATAAAGAAGCTTTACAAGACACTTTCAAGGCTTAAAGCTACAGCCTTCACAGTGCCAAAGCCTGTATTATTTTTTCACTTTGTAATCCCTAGATGCTGAGTACAGTACTTAGCAAGAGGGCATCATATCCTATTTCTAATGATTTAAGTATAACTTGACCAAGGATCGAGCCCACAAACGTCTGACAAAAAGTGGGTGTTTAACAATTGTGCTAATACTGCAAGTCAACCTACTGTATCATAAAATTCTGGGACTTACAGTAGTGAATTATGCCTGGTTATGCCTGGTTAACTTGGGTTCCACACATATCACTCACTGCTCCCTTCTCCTCAAGTGAAGGCCACTTCACTGACTTGGCTCCAGCTCCCCCATCCGAGCATCTCTCTCTCTCTCTCTCTCTCTCTCCTTCTCCATATACAGTCTTGATCAAATTTAGCCTTTGAACATTATAAAGACCGCTATTTTGACACAATTTTGGAAAACATTTTACGCCATTAGCATTTTCGTTTTGTTCTGCAACCCACCTAATCCAAAAGGTGTAACCTGTTATTAACCTTGGAAGTTTACATAATTTAGTATCGGTAGTGGTTTACACTGGAACCAAGAAGGAAAGTGGAATTAACTTACAGATTAAAGAATCCCCTCATTTTCATATATTTTTTTTTCATATTGATTTGACAAACATTCTGACAACTAGCATGCAGATACTTACTGATCTTATTAACCTGTTGAAGAATCTTAAAAGGAAATCAGAGAGTCTTGGAAGATCCTGCAAATTAAGATAAGAGAAATACAAATATCTTAATGTATAATTATATAATTAATATACAAATATAATAATGTATTAACCATTTATAAAACAAAAAAGAAATCCTGATGGAAGACAGGGTATACCTACTGTTCAAGGTAAAATTAGGATACATACGTGTACAGATTGTAGTGGGCTAAGATTTAGTATGCGTCCACATACCCAAATAGAGCAGATCTTCAAATCAACCGATTTGGGTATGTGCCCATGTTCATTGAAAAAGTTGTGCCACACACTAAACAAAAGTCAATGGGATTGAACACATCTCAAAAAAAAGGGCCCAGATTTTTCTTGAAGCATTAATTTTCAATATCAAAATCAACCCTCTTTTCACTGAAAAATTAAACACACTTAGGCTTGTTTTAGGATTTTTTTAGGATTGTTTCCAGTTGCAGTTGTAAACGTTGGAAAGAAATAACAATGATACATGAAATGCTACCGCATGTACATGTGCGTGCACAAATGAAATGTATTACCCCTCTCAATTAGTGCGCACAATAATTTAAATATCTTACCCTCGTGGCGCATACGTACACATATGGTGTTATACGCATTGGAATTGCAATGCTCAAACAGTGCAATCCAATTTCTGCGCTTCACATACGCCGGTGAAACTTTCTCGCCCGTGTTGCCCTTTCTCTAACTTATGTATACTCGCGTAAGCGTAACAATGCTTAGCATAGAAAATTCAGTTCTACGCAGGAATTTCTCTGTAAAAGACCATGCCAACACTTCGAGAAAATAACGTTTTTGACAATAGCAATAGTAAAACAATAAGTTTTACTCAGTGACATCATCATTTGATTTTGGGATCGTCTCCTTAGTACGGAGGACTACGTTGTTTGTGTTTACAAGGTAAGGAAATAAGTTGGTAGCCATCGGAAGTAAAAGTTTGTTGTTTCGGTGATGTTACATGTCCGTTGAATAATGGCCCATAGCGCTGTATTGACACGGTGGCTCACTAGTTAAGATTAAAACAAAAACACAAATGACAATATACATTACACACAAACAGTCCGAAGAATCCAAATGACAGTTCATTTGTTTTGCAAAGCGAATGACAATGGAGTTACATTTCAAGCAAACGAATGACAAAATAGGGTTAAGGCTTACTGTAGGTTAGGATTAGTACAGTATAAGTTGTCATTCATTGTAGTAGGACCCTCGCTGTCATTCAGTTTAATGATTTCATTATTTTTTTTGCATAGAAAAGGTATTGTCATTCGCTCTGTACAAGTTGTCATTTGTTTTAGTAGGACCCTTGTACTGGTAAAATTACTGAGTTTCTTGTAAAATAACTTAAATTTATAAAAATAACTGAAAACTTTTAAGATTTTTGATGATTTATAAGATATCCTTTAGATAATTACAACTGAAAATATTTTTGTTAAAGACTTTTGTTAAAAATTAAATTTAGTTCCAAGAAAAGTAATTAGTACTAATAAATTAAAAAACGCATAGTAAACTTACTTCATTAAACTAATGTTACACATTCCTGGACAAACATATACTTGGCACTTAAGGCAGTACTTTAAAAAGGTTTCAGATTGGGGAAAAACATATTTTTGTAAATACATCCAATAATGCTTATCATTAATAAAAAGCAATGATTAGCAAATCTTTAGGGCATTTTGACCGCACGCACCACCAGCATTTATCCACAAATACCACATGCCTGTACTGTACAGAGCATGCCATTTTGGTTAATCAACATGCCTACATGACCATCAAAGTGAGGGGGATTTTGTTTGCCTGTTCTTTATATATTTTTTTTCTTTTGCCAACTTACATTTACAAAAAGTTACATCGGAGTGTGGGTTGAATCAAACACGATTTTAACTCAATAACGGCCAACTTCAGCATACTACTGATCATGGCTAGAATTGTTCCTGTGTACTGTAAATACAATAAAAGTTGTGCATTTTTCCCCGTCTGTATTACTTTGTGTCACTCAACTTTCTTTGTTTGATGGGGGATTTGATATTTTGCAAGAAACCCCGCAAAATTACCACGCATCTTTATGTGAACCTACCCAGAAGAACCCAGAGAGCTCAGTCATGCATTACTATGAAACACCACACATATTCTCCTGAATAATTTCAACACCCACGCATTCATGTCCTCGGGAGTTGGAATTAATTATAAAATTTCCCACGGTTCTGAATAAAGGTGTCAAAAATCTTCCCACGAATAATTGCGACAGAAAATTAAATATTATTAATTTAGTGAATATAGGCCTAACGTAACTTATATACAAGTATATTTCCCTCTTTCGCAATTAATGTAGTTTTCATCGCACAATTACATGGGGACGTTTTTAGAGCACAAATTTTCCACATGTAACTTACTGTTGTTTACACAAGAAATGTATTTTTCTAAAATATATCGTTCAATTTTTATGATTTGTTTTTGTTCTTCCCGCAAATTCTTACTTTTCCTGCAATTATAACTGCTGGAATCGTAGATTTTTTCCAGCTTTGCATGTCCTCATAATACTAATTTGTACTGTGTAGGCCCTAAGTAACGTTAATACTCTGCTGATTTTCCTGTTCTATTTTTTTAATGTATTGTATTTTAACCAACAAATTAATAAGGCATAACTAGGCCTGTTGGCTAATTTTGATCAACTATCACTGTCAGTATTAAACAACTAGGCCTAATTAGTGGCGGCGTTACGGGGAGGGGGGTCTACAGGGGCTTCCCCCACAAGATCGCTTTGCTCCCCCACCCACAACATTTTGTACTCAGTTGTAGTGACAATTTTTTTTTCGATTTATAGGATTCCCCCCTCATGAGACAAATTTGCCAATCGCTTTCCCATCCCCCTCCACCCCCAGGCTGGAAAACATGTAGGTCTAGGTTACGCCAAAGATCTTCGGCGTGGAGATTGATCAGTTATGAATCATTCTGGCGTAAATTTGCATCCAATTTATACAGAAATACATTAACATACAGTTACACCACCAACACTGGTGTGGCATAAACAAGGTTTTCTAATTTTCTGGCATAAATCTTAGGCATAGAGAAAACAAACTTTCCAACCCACCCCTTACCCCCCCCCCCCAACCCCTTCCCCTCCCATCCTACCACTGGGACTGATTGAATATTTTTGGAGATACCAGGAGCTACCATACCAAAGCCCATACCAAAGACAAACTACAAATTTTCTTACAGGATTTTCCAAATTATATACAATTGGTTTTTCTGCAGTCAATGCTTTGCGATGAATGAATTTTTTCGGTGACCTGGTGGCAGTTCTGATACACAAATACCAGATGGCGAAGACGCCAGTTGAAGCCGCCAAAAGTGGCGTGAGCAATGAGTTTTTACTCATGAACTTCTCTTTAACTGATTGTAACGTAAGATTTAAAACTTCGATATCAATCATTTTGACACTATTTTGCGAGCCAGTTCCACAAATCAGCAGATATTTGCTTCTTCTTTGCTGGTCCTGAAAGGCAGAAACTGATGACCCTTTGTAGTGAAACTCGCTATGCGTACACGGTACAGTGGGAGTTTAAGTGCACCCGTTGACAAGGGATAATTTACTACCTTCGAAGTAGAAATTAAATATTCTGACGTTTCTACATTTTGGTGACGCCAGTGCACCACAACTGGTTTTCAAAGGCCGTGGACATTGACTTGTTTGTCGATCTTATGTCTGTCCGTACGTCGTACCTGTGTTCTCGTCCGGGTCGTACTATCATAACCGAATACGCAGGCGACGACCCCGTCATTGTAATTGTCTGTTCACTCGTCGTCGTCGTCGTCGACACTTTAGTCTGAATCTGAATCTGAATCAGTTAAGTCGGCAAAAATCCTTCAAGAGGACAAGAACGCCAACCGAGCGTAAAAAGTATGAGTACAAAATATTAAAAAAACTAGTTAGCAATACAGGTAATAAGTTTAGCTTTGAAACAGTTGAGACTTGGTGCATGTACAATGTCTGATGGTAAAGCATTCCAATCCTTTAGTGTGTGAGGGAAGAAAGAGTGTTTATATACATTCTTTTTAGCATAGGGAACCTGGAAATTAAGGTCATGATTATTTCTTGTATTAGTTCTGAAAGGTGGGGATAAGTTCACCTTTATTGATGGCGACAAGATTGTTATTGATTTTATATAGCATATGCATGTAGCCGGGTGTTGTATCTTCTTGTTTTAAGCAGGGGCCAATCTAATTTATGAAGCATGTTTTTTACACTAGATTTATAAGAGTAGTCTGCCATACAAAACCTGGCTGCTCTCCTTTGAATAGATTCAAGTTTATCCACATCGCACTGGTGATTGGGGTCCCAGACTGCAGATGCGTACTCAAGTACTGGCCTGACTAGAGCTTTATAAGCAGTAGATTTAACGTCGGTGGGACAGTTTGAGAGGTTACGTTTTAATAGGCCAAGTACAGAGTTAGCTTTCTTGGTTATGTTATGTATATGTTTATCCCATCTAAGTTTATTATCAATTTCAACACCTAGGTATGGGTGGGAGTTGACATGTTTTAGTGGTTGGTTGCATAAGGTATAAACAGGTGATTTAAAGCATTTCTTAGAGGAAATTGACAGGATGTAGCATTTAGAGGGGTTGAAATTCATTTGCCATTTGTGTTGCCATTGTTCAAGTTTGTTAAGATCATCTTGGAGGATTTGTTGGTCAGAGGGGTTATCAATTGTTCTGTACACAAGGCAGTCATCAGCAAACAGTCTAAGTGTGCTGTTTATATTATCAGGGATGTCATTTACATATAAAAGGAAAAGTAAAGGACCCAAGACAGTACCTTGTGGTACACCGGATAAAACCTGTTTAGAATCAGAAATTTCACCATCACAGACAACACGCTGGATGCGGTTGTTGAGGAATGATGAAAACCAGGCCAGGAGATTTTCCATCAATGCCATAGGCGGAAAGTTTGGATAACAGGCGCTGGTGTGGGACTTTATCAAAGGCTTTTGAGAAGTCAAGAATAGCCATAGAGACGTTACTGTTTTGGTCAATTTGTTTAGAGATATCATTTATTGTTAAGAGGAGTTGTATTTCAGTCGATCTTTTTGCGCGGAAGCCATGTTGTAAATCAGTTAAGATATTATGCTCATCAAGGAATTTCATCACATGTGAGTGGATTATATGCTCAAGGATTTTACTACAAACGCAGGTGAGGGAAATAGGTCTATAATTAGCTGGGTTTTGTTTATCACCTTTTTTAAAAACGCTACATATGTTTGCTTCTTTCCACTTGTTAGGGATAGTACCATTATCGACAGAGGTTTGAAAGAGATCAGTTAGAATTTCATAGAGGTCATCAGCGTGTGTTTTTAGAAACCATAGTGGTATTTGGTCAGGACCTGAGGCTTTGTTGGGGTCTAGGTTATGCAGTTGCTTTTTGACACCTTCTGGGGTAATTATAAGTTGGTTTATTTTGCTGTTGTTGAGTGGTTTAGTTACAGGGATTTGGGAAGTGTTTTCTTCTGTGAAGACACTGAAAAACTGGTCATTTAGAATGTTAGCTTTAGTTTTACTGTCACTGCAGAGTGTACCATTATTTAGTAGATCAGACACACCTACAGAGTTACTTCTTAATCTTTTTATATAGGACCAGAATGCCTTTGGGTTTTCGTTAAGTGAGTTTTTAAGTTTATCACAGATGAAGGTGTTTCTAGCTTCTTTGAGGTTTTTATGGACAGCCTTCCTAAAGCTTTTATAGGTAGTCCAGTCATTGGCTTGTTGATTAGTCTTAGCTTTTTTAAACAGTTTATGATTTTTCCTGCAGAGACGGCGTTGGATACGGGTGAACCAGGGCAGATTTAGTTTAGTTGAGGTGAATTTGTGAGGCGTGTTTTTATCAATAATCAACTTAATTTCCTGTTCAAAGAAATTCCATTTTTCATCAACATCAATGGAGTTATTGAATTGAGTAAAATATTGCAGTTTAAATTTGGTCAGGTCTTCTTTTATTCGTTTTATGTTAGCTTTTTTCTTTAAATAGATTTTACGTTTAGGCAACTTTTTACGAGGAGGGGAGATATTTAGGGTCAGTTCAACAATATCATGGTCACTTATACCGGGAATGACATTAGCTGAGGTAACAGCTGGTGAACTGTTAGTAAAAACAAGATCAAGGATGTTGTTATCTCTGGTGGGTGATTGCACCATTTGAGTGAGATTGAATGAATTGGTCACTTCAAGAAGAATTTTGGCTGCTTCGGAGGAAGCGTTAGTTCCTGAAATAATGTTTTGGCTCCAGTCAATGTTTGGTTGGTTGAAATCACCAGCAAGAATAACATTGTTTTTGTCAGCATTTTTACCAAGCTTTTGGAGGGATTTTTTCAACTCAAGTAGGCTAGTGAGATCATTGTGACTAGGTCTGTAAAATGTTCCTATATACATGCTCTTTTCCTTAGGAAATTGGAATTTGGTCCAGATAATTTCACAGTCAGAGTCTAATTTAGTGAGCTCAGTGAAAACCAGGTCATTTTTTATTGCCTGTAGTACACCACCATAACTATTTGAATTTCTATCTTTGCGAACGACTGTATAGTTGTCCGGGAAAATTTCAGCGTTGGTAATTTCGGAATTAAGCCAGGTTTCAGTGCCAATAATGACATCTGGTTCTTTTTCTTTGATAAGACTTTCCACGGAGGCCGTCTTGTTTCGAACACTCTGAAAGTTGATAACAAGAAGTTTTAGAACCTTCCTTTTTTCCCTTTTGGGATTTGTTTTCAATTTGACATCGGGATGGTGGTTGGACCCCGAGTCAAGGCCAGAAGAACAATTTTGAAGTGGCTCATATGAGTTAGTACAGTTGATGGAATTGTTAGTTGAGAAGAAAGAATCAGAGAAGTTCATGAAGTCACAAGTGTCACACACCCAGGTACAGCTAGAATGCATGAGATCGCTGTATTTTGAGTCGTCAATGCTACAGTACTAAGTGTGGATCCATAGATCACAATTGTCACACTGTACTGCTTTTTCGGATCTCCTACACTGGAGTCCACACAGGCCACAAGGTGCCAAACATTCCGAACAAAACCAATCATCAGATGATGATGCAAGAGTATTGTAAGCTGCATTACTAATGCCTGCACACTTACTATGAACCCACGAGTCACAATCATCACAACAAATACCTTTCTGGTTATTTTTGACAGATTTGTTGCATTGTTTGCAAGGGTATTTTGGGAAGGTCCAGGATTGCTTTCAATATCACCAGAAAGGGTAAGGAGTAAAAGGAGTAATTTTCTCCTGCGTGAGTTGAATTTTGACAATTTCCAACTTGATTTGTACGAATGTAATTGCCCATCGATACAAAGATAAGTTGCAAGTGAGTGATTTGAATAATCACTAGAGCTAAACAAGACATGGTAACCAGTTCCTGGGGCGTTTAGAGGCAAATTTGATGCCTGAGTGGCGCGGTATTCGTATTCATCATACACATATATTATCTGTGTATTCATTATATGTATTCTTTTACTGATATACTAAAGGGCAAGTGCTTTAGGGGGCTGATTTCTAAGAAATTAACAAGGGAGGCTCACAGGAATGTTCCTTAATTTTTCGGGAAATGCAATTAATTTTTGGCCAATTTTCTGGAAATTTTGTTCAATTTTTGGGTAATGAATTTAATTTCCAGGCAATTTTCTTCGATTTTCGGGCAACTTTCTTTGATATTTGGAACTTTTTCTTCCATTTCATCACAGTCAATTGATTTTATAGAGATTTCATCATTTTCGGAAGGGGAGGGGGAAGGGCTGAGCCCCCCAAAGTGAGGTCAATTTTTAACAAAGGGGATCAGCTCCCTATAAATCAGCCCTGTTTTACGGTACATAGCCACTTACAAGCAGATGTTCGCTTTTTGTGGCAAGCGTTACGTGTAAATATTTGATTTGATTGATTAATTTCCAGACTAATCATAAGAATTTAACAACAAAGCTTTACATTCAGATAAAAAAAGAGGTCTGAACGAGCTTTTGCTCTTACAATGCAGACCCCCTGTAATGCTGTTTAAAGAAACATTAGATAATGAAAAAAATACACGGATTATATAGAATAGACTAATATTCCCCCCCCCCCTCCCTCCCCCATTATTATCATCATGGTACATGCAGATGATACAAGATGATAGATGATAGGCATATCATATACTACCATGTTATTATAACATGCAAACTAAGCCTAGAATCCCTCTACAGAAACCCAATATCCCCACACGCGCACACTTAAGGTCAATTACCAAGAAGGGGGGGGGAATGACTTAAGGTACAGACATTTGACAATAGTGTTTAATGATTATACAAAAGTAATTGCTTCCATTTTCTTTGAAAGGTAGAAACTGATGGGGCTTTTCTCATCACAGTATAAAGATTATTCCAGAGTTGCACACCTGAGAAGTTGAAGGACTTTCTTTGAATGTCAGAGCGAATACTGTACACATGTAAATTACTTCGTTGCCTAGTAAAATGGTCATGGATGTCTGAATTAAAGCTGAAGAGGCTGTATAACAAATTAGGCAAAAGGTTGTTATCGACTTTATTGGAATCTATCAATATTGAACAAAGTGAGAATCTGCAATCTTTAAAAAGCAGTGAGGTATGAGTTCCATAGTCTGACGATGTAATTACACGAATAGCTTTTTTCCTGGAGAATGAATTGGCGGTTAAGGTAAGTGGTGTGAGTATTACCCCATACAAATGTACAATATTACAGTGAGACAAATGTGATCAAATAAAAACCTTCGTGGTACAAAGTTACTTATCTCTATACAGGATTCCTATAATTGTGGCAGTCTTGTTACATAATGTATTAATGTGAAGCTACTAATTAAGTTGGGGTCAAGATTAAGTGCAAGGAATTTAAAAGAATTAGTTTGTTTTACAAAAGTGTCATCAATGCAAATCTTAAAATCTTGAAACTTATTGCAAAGTCGATAAAATAAAATAAAGTTGGGCTTTTTTTACATTCAGGGACAGTTTGTTTGCTTTAAACCATTCCAAAACTATTTTAAACTTAAGGATTAGTTCAGTGGTGAAGCATGTTCATCTTTTTTGAAAGAGGACTCCAAAGGAAACAAAATGGTGAAGAAAGCATTCAAAAAATATTTTTTGCGTTAAGGAGATATTCAAGTTTAAAGTTTGGTATAATTTCTGTAGAAACGACTGAAATCAGACTAGGTGTGATGTTACAGCCTCAGATTCCTCAAAGTCTTTATGTATTTTAAAGAAAGTTTATTTAATTTGTTCACTATCTGAATCTGAAACGGTTAAGTCGGCAAAAATCCTTCAAGAGGACATGAACACTATTTAAATTATTTATCCTCAAACTTTCCTCAAGTGGTATATTATAAATACCCTTCCTAGATTTAGTTTTACTACTTTTTTGACATATCTCATGGTTTTTAAGCCACAGAATCACAGGACAAAATATGATAGAATACATAAAGATATTGGGGAATCTGAGGCTATGACATCACAACTAGTCTGATTCCAGTCGTTTCTACACAAATGAATCCAAACTGTAAGCTTAAATATCTCCTTAACGGAATAAGATTTGTGAATGCTTTCTCCACATTTTGTTTATTTTGAAGTTCACTTTCATATAAGATAGACTTGCTTGACCACTGAACTAATCTTTTAAGTTCATGGTTAATGAAAGGGATGGCCGGAGAACGGGAACGGGGGTCACTTGTCTTGTAAAGTATGCTGCAGTGTTATCGGCAAACAGAGAAAAGTACAGTTTTTTAGAAGGTCGTTTATATATATATATATATATATATATATATATATATATATATATATATATATATATATATATATATATATATATATATATATATATATATATATATATATATATATATATATATATATATATATATATATATATATATATATATATATATATATAAATATATATATATTATATATATATATATGCATGTTATATAAACAGATATATATATATACAGTTTTTTAGATATATATTTATATATATACATATATATATATATATATATATATATATATATATATATATATATATATATATATATATATATATATATATATATATATATATATATATATATATATATATATATATATATATATATATATATATATATATATATATATATATATATATATATATATATATATATATATATATATATATATATATATATATATATATATATATATATATATATATATATATATATATATATATATATATATATATATATATATATATATATATATATATATATATATATATATATATATATATATATATATATATAGAAGAAATAATAATGGTCCAAGAATGGAGCCCTGGGGCACACTATATCCCTTAATGAAGATAAACAATTGTTCATTTTTACAATTTGCTTACGGTTAGACAAATAATCACGGAACCAATCACGGGCTACACCTCTGGTACCACAATGTAAAAGCTTACGTAAAAGAATAGTATGATCGACAGTGTCAAACGCCTTAGATAAATCCAAACAAATGCCTACAGTTGCCATATTGTTAACAGAACCTTTCCAAATCAAATTAGATAAATATATAGGTTGAGTACATTTGGCGAAATCCAAACTGGCGGTCACATATGCTTATTGAGGAAATTAATAGTTCTGATCTTTAAAAAAAAATCGATATTGATGAGAGAACTGAAATAGGTTGGGAATGATTTAAAGTGGATGCTTCAACCAAGTTGAAGTCGGATTTGAAAATAGGAGTCACTCTTGCAAGTTTGGTTTGATCAGGAACAATACCAGATGAAAGCTATGATTAATAACTTAGTTGGGCAGCATTACTATTATGATGTATAATTTTAATCGGAATACCACCAAAACCAGAAGCAGAAATCTTAGGTAACTCGTTGATAAAAAGCTGCAAGAAATCAAAGCATTATGACACTATACACCCTGACAAAAGTTATATGTAATGAGAAGAATGAAGGCAGAGAATGAATGTCAAGGACAAGGATGGGCAAATCTGAAGTGGAAGAGAAGAGTTAAAGGACAGGTGAAGGAACATTTTAACGAAGTCCTGAATAGGGAAGAACCACAAACTGACAAACACCAGTGACTGCAGGACGGAGAAAATCAACAAGTACTATAGCTTAGATAAGCACTAAGAGAGTCATTCGACATGAAAGAAAAGGAAGCACTCTTGAAACTAAAGAATCAGCTGAGTTATTAAAGAGCGACATGGACAGATGGAATTTACCATTAACAGATTAAAGGAGCTATTTGACATGATATCGGAAGAAGAAAGAGTACCAAGCAACTAGAAACTAGGGCTGATAGTGAAACTGCCCAAAAAAGGTGATCTGAAGAAGCGCCAAAACTTGCGCGGAATTACCCTGCTGAGTCTTCAATAATGTGCTCAGCAGAATTTTGATTGACAGAAAAAGAAATGGAAATTAACGACAGGTTGAGGAAAGAACAAGCTGGATTCAGGAAAGGAAGAAGGACTACGAAACATATCTTCATCCTGAAATCTTCTCGCTATCAGTAAGGAAAATTGAAAACCGGAAGTGACGTTACCAGCATGGTTGCCTTTACTTCCAAATGTATTAATGAGACGATACCTTTCCTTTAAAACAAAACAAAATCGTCGGAGTCAGTGATAAAAGAAAACACACCTAAAATGACTGAAAAGTTGTATCATGGATCAGTTGCAGCTTTTCGATATCAAAACATGTTATCTCTTGCTTTAATTTCTCTAACGAAAAGTCTTATAAAACGCCGGGAATTCTTTTTTGGGGATCCACTCTTGCACCCCCACCAGTACTTCAAACGTACCAAGACCCCTTTTCCATTTTTTTAAATATTCATTTTCCAATTTCTAAAATTCATTTTCCAACTTATTGTAGTTTAAAAGCGCTAGAAAATTAGGGTAAATCGGCAGAGCCCCACCGCTTATAAACATACTAGGGGCTCTTTTGCGAGAAACACCCTTGGACCCCACGTTATCATGTTATTCGCACTTTTCATTCACTGACGCTTGCCTCAACAACAGTTCGCGGGGCAAAATCAAAATCAGCCCCCTTCCACTCCCTCTCCACATTATACCCTATCTTAACGATTATTTTAGGCTCATCTTATGCAGTTATAATAACCAATGTTTTAAAATGACCCAAAAGTTCAATTATTTACCATAATTGCCTTTGTAAATAGTGATTTACAATATTTTGGACTTTTTTGGTCTATGGTATTCTTTGGGCTTCATAAATCAACCTGTAGGCCTACCAACTGCGCTGAAAACACAACACCTGTCTTTGCAGAAGTTTAAAAGTTTGAGATGATCTAACAAAATGCTGGCAGACAAACCCCATGGACACGATTGGTTAGCTACAGAAATTAGGGGTGGAACCAAAGGTTAGGAGGTGGAACCTCTTTTATTCCTAGAAACTTTTTGATTGGTCCATCTGTTTGGCTATAATCACTGGCACACGCGTGTAAGACAGGATGCCAGTTTGGCCAATTACCCACCAAATATGGCAAACTTTGCTGTTTTGAAACATGTTAGGCCGGTACCAATTATTCAGTATCGATTTTGAATATTTTGCTAAGCTGAACTTATTCTTTCCTTAATTTTACTTTAAACACATAAAAAAAATCCTCACATACATCTATTTTTTAGCATTTGTGATATCAAAGCATTGAAACTCCTAATATACAGTCAAATGAGTTTTCTTTCATTCAATTTGACTTTGTGAAAACTTTTGTGTGGGGGAGCAAAAGCAAAATTATATTTTTTATCTTGTATTGTTCATTGTTTAGTAATGCTTTCAATGATTCCGTACATTGGAAACTGATTTGGCCGTTTATTGTCTGATTTTTAATGGATATTTGGCCAATAAACTTCTGGCAAACCTGGTATAAGATATTATTCAAGGATTCTCTGATATGGCGGATTCAAACAGGTTCTGATTTCGTGATTCGATTTCGTCTGAAATCAGAATTTTGAAACCCGTTTTCTGAAATCGTGATCTGTGTGTTAACGTTGTTCGAGAATGTGGGTTTGGTACATCACAAATCCATTCTTTAGTGTAAATGGGAATGGAATTAGGGAGCAAAATTACCTTTTACGTGCGTCTTGTTTGGTTTAACAAAATGTTTTTAAAAATTTCGTTTTCATATTAAGTTGGTTTCTGAGGCAATATTGCCTTTTTTTGGCCAAAACTTTAAGTCAAATTGGTGGAAAATAGTTTTTCCAAATTGTTGGGACCCATTTTGATAAAAACGGACAATTTTACTGGTTTTTTATGATTTTGTTATGTCATAGAGTAGAAAAATTGCATCTGATTTCCTAATCCGATTGCCGATTTGAATGGGATTAACAAATGAGATTTTTTTCCTGATTTATGTATTATGACAAACTCGAAAATAGATTGGTCAAAACGTACACGGACCCTGTAGCATGCTAAGTTGATGCTATGACCTAAGAAGTCTTCAGATATATCAATCATGATACCTATATTTCATTTTTAACAATCATGAAATTTGGAGGAAAAAACAGAAAATTACAAGAAAACATTTTCATATTTATAGGAATTAATGTATCCAATTGAGGATATGATGGACATCCTCCAATTGCTGCATGAACAGTTTGATGTGTATCTACTGTATGCCTCAAATAGAGAATATCCTTTAATTACTGGTCCAGCATTTAAGTGTGAATTTATACCTCAATTAGAAGACATCCTCCAATTGATGCATGAACAGTATAATGTGTATCCATGCCTCAAATAGAGAATAACCTCTAAGTACTGGTCCAGCATTTAAGTGTGAATTTATACCTCAATTAGAAGACATCTTCCAATTGATGCATGAACAGTATAATGTGTATCCATGCCTCAAATAGAGAATAACCTCTAAGTACTGTTCCAGCATTTAAGTGTGAATTTATACCTCAATTAGAAGACATCTTCCAATTGATGCATGAACAGTATAATGTGTATCCATGCCTCAAATAGAGAATAACCTCTAAGTACTGGTCCAGCATTTAAGTGTGAATTTATACCTCAATTAGAAGACATCTTCCAATTGATGCATGAACAGTATAATGTGTATCCATGCCTCAAATAGAGAATAACCTCTAAGTACTGGTCCAGCATTTAAGTGTGAATTTATACCTCAATTAGAAGACATCTTCCAATTGATGCATGAACAGTATAATGTGTATCCATGCCTCAAATAGAGAATAACCTCTAAGTACTGTTCCAGCATTTAAGTGTGAATTTATACCTCAATTAGAAGACATCTTCCAATTGATGCATGAACAGTATAATGTGTATCCATGCCTCAAATAGAGAATAACCTCTAAGTACTGGTCCAGCATTTAAGTGTGAATTTATACCTCAATTAGAAGACATCTTCCAATTGATGCATGAACAGTATAATGTGTATCCATGCCTCAAATAGAGAATAACCTCTAAGTACTGGTCCAGCATTTAAGTGTGAATTTATACCTCAATTAGAAGACATCCTCCAATTGATGCATGAACAGTATAATGTGTATCCATGCCTCAAATAGAGAATAACCTCTAAGTACTGGTCCAGCATTTAAGTGTGAATTTATACCTCAATTAGAAGACATCTTCCAATTGATGCATGAACAGTATAATGTGTATCCATGCCTCAAATAGAGAATAACCTCTAAGTACTGTTCCAGCATTTAAGTGTGTATTTATACCTCAATTAGCGGCCATCCTCTAATTGATATACGAACAGTTTGATGTGTATCTATGCCTCAAATGAAGAATATCCTCTAACTACTGTTCCAGCATTTAAGTGTGTATTTAAACCTCAATTACAGGACATCCTCCAATTAATGCATGAACAGTTTAATGTGTATCTATGCCTCAAATAGAGAATATCGTCTAAGTACTGTTCCAGCATTTATATGTGTATTTATACCTCAATTAGAGGACATCCTCCAATTGATGCATGAACAGTTTGATGTGTATCTATGCCTCAAATAGAGAATATCCTCTAAGTACTGTTCCAGCATTTCAGTGTGTATTTATACCTCAATTAGACGACATCCTCCAATTGATGCATCAACAGTTTGATGTGTATCTATGCCTCAAATAGAGAATATTCTCTAATTACTGTACTAGCACTTAGGTGTGTATTTATACCTCAATTAGAGGCATCCTCCAATTGCTGCATGAACAGTTCGATGTGTATTTATTCCTCAAATAGAGATTATCCTCTAAGTACTGTTCCAGCATTCAAGTGTGTATTTATACCTCAATTAGAGAACATCCTCTATCTGCTGCATGAACAGTTTGATGTGTATCTGTGCCTCAAATAGAGAATATCCTCTAAAAACTGTACCAGCATTTAAGTGTGTATTTATGCCACAATTAGAGGACATCCTCTAATTGCTGCACGAACAGTTTAATGTGTATCTATGCCTCAAATAGAGAATATCCTCTAATTACTGTACCAGCATCTAAGTGTGTATTTATGCTACAATTAGAGGACATCCTCCAATTGCTGCATGAACAGTTTGATGTGTATCGATGCCTCAAATAGAGAATATCCTCTAATTACTGTACCAGCATCTAAGTGTGTATTTATGCCACAATTAGAGGACATACTCCAATTGCTGCATGAACAGTTTGATGTGTATCTATACCTCAAATAGAGAATATCCTTTAATTACTGTTCCAGCATTCAAGTGTGTATTCATGCAACAATTAGAGGACATCCTCTAATTGCTGCATGAACAGTTTGGTGTGTGTCTATGCCTCAAATAGAGAATATCCTCTAATTACTGTTCCAGCATTTAAGTGTGTATTTATGCCTAATTAGAGGACATCCTCCAATTGCTGCACGAACAGTTTAATGTGTATCTATGCCTCAAATAGAGAATATCCTCTAATTACTGTTCCATCATTTAAGTGTGTATTTATGCCACAATTAGAGGACATCCTCCAATTGCTGCACGAACAGTTTAATGTGTATCTATGCCTCAAATAGAGAATATCCTCTAATTACTGTTCCAGCATTCAAGTGTGTATTCATGCAACAATTAGAGGACATCCTCTAATTGCTGCATGAACAGTTTGATGTGTGTCTATGCCTCAAATAGAGAATATCCTCTACTTACTGTTCCAGCATTTAAGTGTGTATTTATGCCACAATTAGAGGACATCCTCCAATTGCTACATACACAGTTTGGTGTGTATCTATGCCTCAAATAGAGAATATCCTCTAATTACTGTGCCATCATTTAAGTATGTATTTATACCTCAATTAGAGGACATCCTCCAATTGATGCATGAACAGTTCGATGTGTATCTATGCTTCAAAAAAAGAATATCCTTTAATTACTGTTCCAGCATTTAAGTGTGTATTTATGCCTCAGTTAGAGGATATTCTCTATTTGCTGCTCAAATACTTCCAAAATCTTGAAATCAATAATCCTACTTAGAAGATATACGTTTTTAGGTGGCGCTATACCACTATACACCTCACACACAAGCTCCTATAATTAATGACATTTTACAAACATTATCTGAAATCATCCAAAATATTATTTTGTAGTTTCTGTGAAATTTTCTCAAAATTGAAGTATAGGATATCCTCGAATTAAGATTCACACAAAAAATCTCCTCGAATTGATGTGTGTGTAGATTCGCATATACACGAATTGATGCTAATATAAGTACACACATACATACACACACACACGCCAGCATGACTGCATAGGTTTCTTATGCTATTAGCATTGGAACAAAAAAAGGAAGCAGAAAGTTAGCATTAAACTATAGACCTGTTATCCTTACATACATAGTCTGACAAGTTAGGTTTATCAGGGATCATATTGTTGATCACAAAAAGGAAATGCGTTATTCTCACCAAACAATTCTGCTTTATTTCTGAAAGATCTACGACATTACAATTCCGGAAGCATGCCTATTAATGGAAAATGTTCCTATTAATGGGAACATTTTGCTACATGGAAGCCGCTATTTTGTGATACTTCCCGTGATCCTTTGCTATCCTAGCGTTAAAGCCGTATGTAATGTTACAAATTTCAAATAACGTCTGGGAAAAATATCTTTGCTAGGGGCAACTTAAAGCCTATGAAAATACCTTCATTACTGTCATGGCTAAAACTGTTTCACTCCCATTTGATATGTTCACCACGCCGTTTTCAAAAGATTAGAAATAATAGAAGATAGACCTAGGCTTTTAGGCGCAAAACAGCCATTTTGAAAATTCAAATATTTTCAAACCAATGCTTTTTAATATTTCAAGTACATGATTATAAACTATGATAATTTATCGCAACATCTAAACAATATGGCTGTATGACTTCAATATTCTCGTGTGTTATAAGTGTTCCTATTAATAGGCATGCTTAGACTGATTGTAATACGTATTGCATAATGGAGGAAGTTTAGACTGCATTTATCTAGATTTTATAAGGCGTTCGTATTTATCTAGATTTTATAAAGGCTTTCGTATTTATCTGGAATGTATTAGGGTGTTCGTATTTATCTAGATTTTATGAACTTGGCGTTCGTATTTCTCTAGATTTGATTAAGGCGTTCGTATTGATCTAGATTTTATGAAGGCGTTCGTATTTATCTGGATTTTATAAAGGCTTTCGTATTTATCTAGATTTAATTAAGGCGTTTTTATTCATCTAGATTTATGAAGGCGTTCGTATTTATCTAGATTTTATGAAGGCGTTCGTATTTATCTAGATTTAATTAAGGCATTCGACAAAGTTTCACATCACCGCCTGCTGAAAAGCTTTCTTGATATGGTATCTCCGAAAATATTGTCAACTGGATAAGAGTATTTTTATCTAATAGACGTCAAAGAGTTAGAGTAGTTTTCAAGGATGTCAACACAATAAACGACATGGAAATTTTACAAGATATGGCTGAGCTTGAAAATTGGTCCAACAAATGATTATTAAGATTTCACCCCAATAAATGCAAGATATTAACAGCTGGGAACAAACAGATACCACCATACAATTATGAACTTTCTAATCGAATACTTAAATGCACTGATAAAGAGAAAGATATTGGAGTTACAGTAGACTGTCAGCTAAATCTTAAAGCACATGAATGAGAAAATCAACAACGCAAACAAGGCTTGATCCGCCGATCTTTTACATATTTAGACGAAAATACGTTTCTTATAATGTATAAAGCCCCGTATAAAGATATAGTGCGACCCCATATTGAATATGCTAATGCAATATGGAATCCATATAAAACTAGAAAATGTGCACGGTTACGAAAATCGCAATTGCTGTTTTCTTGGGTGTGATACCAGGGAACTGCGAGGGTTTTCTGGCAATGCCAATGTGGCTTACATTATGGGAACATTCAACAGTTCAAGACGAATGGAAGCTTAATACGAAGTCACTATCATAGGGATTTTAATTTTTGTGCGAACTTACTAACCGCACGTCTCTTGAACACAGTCTTGTGATAAATGGGAAGGAGAGGGAAGGGGAAACCCTTACATTTGATGTAGATAGTAGAGTAATCATAGTTTGTAGCTCAAGTGATTTTGTATCTTATATTTTAGTATCTATTTACTGCACTTACTAACGTTTTGCAAACCATGCAATTTTGAATTAAAGGATAAAACAATTTTCTCCCCATTTGTTTTAAAATCAGTCAAAATATTTCTTTCAAAACATTTGAAAACTTTACTTCTATACCGCAATATTTTTAATTTAGGATGTTCATCTCATATGTTTCTTCACCCTTTGCAAATTCTAGTTTTACTGTTATGTAGTTTGAACTCACGTTTGTAACTTCATGCAACTTCGTCTATCGCAAAATTACTGTAGCCGCAGTACTTATGTCTGAGCTGACTGTATCATAAGGATGAAATTCTAATATGATCTGACTTCTCTATAGCCAGATAGCCGTTAGTGTTAAAGTGTGACGTTGACAACAATTTTGTGACGTTGTACTGCACTAGCCGTGCATAGCAATACCGCGTACGTTAGAACTGATTGTTACGACGTAAGAATTGATTGTTACGACGTAAGAATTGATTGTTACGACGTAAGAAATTGATTGTTACGACGTAAGAATTGATTGTTACGACGTAAGATTTGATTGTTACGACGTAAGAATTGATTGTTACGACGTGAATTGATTGTTACGACGTAAGATTTGATTGTTACGACGTAAGAACTGGTTGTTACGACGTAAGAATTGATTGTTACGACGTGAGAATTGATTGTTACGACATAAGAATTTATTGTTTCGACGTAAGAATTGATTGCTACGACGTAAGAATTTATTGTTACGACGTAAGAATCAGGGCCGGATTTCGACATGTGGAGGCCGATTGGCAACTTCAGGAGTGGAGGCCCATACTACTTTACATCCTAATGTCTCACCACCATACCTTTGATTCTGTATTTTTTTGTCAATTTTATCTTCTGTGATTTATACCCCGGTTACTAGTCTGCAAATTGCAGTACACAGACCAGTGTCAATGTTACGCATACGGTAAGTTTCACAAGCCTCTACACGAAGGTTTGTGTAGTCATTATGACGTCAATCGACAAAAAAGTATAGGAAAATAAACTTTCATCATGACGTATGCATACTGTAAAAGGCGCGCAATATGATTTTAATTTATGGTACGTGCGTGTCGTTCAGGTCAGCCTACATTTTCCCTTACAATTTTTTTAATGAAATATGTGGAGGCCCCTGGTGGTTGTGGAGGCCCATGGGCAACTTCCCACGTTGCCCATTGCTAAATCCGGCCCTGGTAAGAATTGATTGCTACGACGTAAGAATTGATTGTTACGACGAAAGAATTAAATGTTACGACGTAAGAATTGATTTTTACGACGTAAGAATTGATTTTTCTCAGGCGTAATATTAGGTGACCGGCGTTATGACCTGCATAGTCAACCCAAAGAGCTTTCACATAAGTGTGGAAGCTCTTTGGCCAACCATACGCGTAACTTATACTATTGCACTGGCCTGGATATCGCGAATGGCACGTTCCTCCCTCCCTCCTCTCCCTCCCAGACAAAGTCCTAAAACAGACAAACTCAGAAGCATATCCGTTACAATAAAAAGAAAAGTAAAAAAAAAGACGCCCCCAAAAATTAACATTCAGCTATAAAGGGGGAAGCCGCGGCTCCCACGGCTCCTCCTAGCTACGTGACTGACGTCCTCAAATAAATGCTATCATCGTTTATCAAATTCGACTGCATTACTGATAGCAAACTCGAGATATGCTTGACCAAAGAATGCAGTCACGTGACTGGATTCTTGGCAAGATCATAATATGTTCTCAGGAACATAATAAAACACATCACGTCAATAAAAAACATACAGAGGAGAGCGACAAAGCTAATACCCGAAATGAACAGATGAAAGACAAAGGCTATGAGGACGGATTACGAACACTTAAGCTATCAGCTTACCAACACTAGCATATCGGCGAAAGAGGGGATATGAATTATGACAGAAGTTTATAAATTAACGATGAGGAATTTACGCGTTACCACCATTACTCCACGTCCTGAGCAACAACAGAATTAGAGGTCACAGCAAAAAAATGTTTCAAAATAGAGCAACAAAATGATACGTCATATTTTATAGTTATTCATTTTGGTCAGAGAAATTTGGCTTTTGATTACTGCATGAATGATTCAAATCCTGGTTGTGTTGATCAAGAAAGTTATCTAGGTGTTGTCATTACTAGTAATCTGAAGCCTTCTATAAACCGTGTGCTTTAGCAGCTGCAAGTGCAAATAGGATGTTTGGTTTGACTAGAAGAGATGTTTGTTTTCTTGATAGAGAGATTGTCCTTAATTTGTATAAGCAGTTAAATAAGCTTCACTTTTAGTATGCTATTTAGGCTTGGAGAAGGTTAACTTCATTTTGGAGCAGGTTCAGCGAAGAGCCACTAGACTTATTCCCAAAGTAAGGAATCTCTCTTATGAATCTAGGTTGCGAATTCCTGGTTTGACCACGCTTGAGTTAAGAAGAGTACGTGTCGATATGATTCAGGTTATTAAATTCGTATCTGGTAGTGATGATTTGACTTCCTCTAATTTCTTGCATGTTTCAGCTAATCCTCATGTGATACGTAGTAACAGTTTGAATTTGACCAAAGAGTTCTCACGGATAGATATTCGTCGTTTTAGCTTTTCGAAAAGAGTTGTTAATGAGTGGAATGGTTTTCCTGAGTGGGTAGTTAGCTCCAATTCTGTTCACAATTTCAAAGTCAACATTGATAAGTTCTTTATTAACTCTAGGCGTCTTTTTTTTTTGTGTGTTTGTGGTGGCGATGGTGTTTAAGGTCATTCTGATGTGTATAATTTTGTGTGTGACGGTCACAAAAAATATAACGAAAAATGTTTAGTCTTAAATGTGGCCTCATATGACTACGTGATGATTTGGGCATGAATATTATGCTAAGTGGCTTGACAGCCAGCGCTCAGAAGAAGACCTGTAACTTTAGAAAGTTAATCATAACATAACATAACAAGATGACGGGCTAAGAAGGGTGAATTACCCCATAAAAAGCCCAAACTAACACTACCATCGACCACAACAACAAAAATCTAATAATGATACAAACAAATGTATATATACTACTACTACTACTACTACTACTACTACTACTACTACTACTACTACTACTACTACTACTACTACTACTACTACTACTACTACTACTACTATACTACTACTACTACTACTACTGCTACTACTGCTACTGCTGCTGCCACTGCCACCACCACCACCACCACCACCACCACCACCACCACCACCACTGCACTGCACTGCTGCACCACTGCCACCACTGCTGCTGCTGCTGCTGCTGCTGCTGCTGCTGCTGCTGCTACTGCTACCACTACTACCACTAATAACCAATGTGTAATGTGTGTAATAATAACTGCTGCTGCTGCTGCTGCTCCTGCTGTTGCTGCTCCTGCTGCTGCTGCTGCACTGCTGCTGCTGCTGCTGCTGCTGCTGCTGCCACCACCACCACCACTGCCACCACTGCTGCTGCTGCCACCACTGCTGCTGCTGCTGCTGCTGCTGCTGCTGCTGCTGCTGCACTGCTACCACTGCACCACTGCTGCTACTACTACTAATACTACTACTAATAATAATAATAATAATAATAATAATAATAATAATAATAATAATAATAATAATAATAATAATAATAATAATAATAATAATAATAATAATAATAATAATAATAATAATAATAATAATAATAATAATAATAATAATAATAATAATAATAATAATAATAATAATAATAATAATAATAATAATAATAATAATAATAATAATAATAATAATAATAATAATAATAATAATAATAATAATAATAATAATAATAATAATAATAATAATAATAATAATAATAATAATAATAATAATAATAATAATAATAATAATAATAATAATAATAATAATAATAATAATAATAATAATAATAATAATAATAATAATAATAATAATAATAATAATAATAATAATAATAATAATAATAATAATAATAATAATAATAATAATAATAATAATAATAATAATAATAATAATAATAATAATAATAATAATAATAATAATAATAATAATAATAATAATAATAATAATAATAATAATAATAATAATAATAATAATAATAATAATTTTTTAAAAAATAACTTCACCATTTATTCAATTTTTTTTAATTCAAACATAAATGCATTTCTTTTCAGACATACACAGCAATTTTCAAAACATAAAATATATAAACATATTACAAAAACATATAAAGAAACATTCATTGAGAGCAACTCAATCTCAATGATCAAATACATTTGGATTCGTGAAATTCATAAACGAGTATCATAACATTTCAAACTATACAAAATAACCACCATAACAAAGTATATTGAAATATCGAGAATATAATGTGTATCATTTGAAATATGCAAAGAATTTAGCATTAGCTTCGATTCGTTTGGACATTCATACAGTAACATTGTTATATATATATATATATATATATATATATATATATATATATATATATATATATATATATATATATATATATATATATATATATATATATATATACTGATTTTCTAATACATTAGCATAATAACATGAGCTGTAAGATGTGCATATCTTAAATATATATCCTATATATAAGCATATAATGATTTCAAATTACAATGTAACAAAAACTGCATTTAGCAATTGCTCTCAAAATTTAGGAACCAATAAGGTCCCTACTTAAAATATTCGAAAAAAGCAGCTCTATTACTAGAACTATTATTGTTATCATCCATAAATTTTTCAACCTTAAGGTTGAAAGAAAGAACACGTTGAAAA
>JAIGNY010000752.1:0-15000 GCA_020152595.1 Chiridota heheva | reverse complement strand
TAGTTCCACGAGTTTTATAAAGCTATTTGTCATCGTCGGTGAGGGTGAAGCAAACACACATTTTTTATATATGTTCACAGTCCAGAAAAATAGGATGGCGGGAACAGAAAATGGCGGGAACAGAAAATGATGGAAATTTTAGGGTTACTTCGTTTTCGACTTCGTAGTGGGGATTTACTTTTGAAGGACCATATAAAAACTTCCCATGCTAATGCAACCTACCTATCATCCTTGATTCAAAATGAACCTATTTGCGTTGCTGGTGACATGATTAGAGAAAGTGTTGTTGCTAACATCAAAAAAGCACAGTTCTGGTCTATCATAGCTGATGAAACATTGGATCGCCAAAAAAGGGAAGAACTGGCAAGTAATAAGATATGTTTCACCTAGCGATTCTGGAGTTTGGAGATTGCATGAGGACACGGTAATGGTATTGGACTTGATTTCTGACATCAAATCTAATAATTCTGGTGAAATTGAGCATAATGAAACCAAGTTGAGTGGCAAAGCTATTGGAGAAACGTTGCTAAGAAAGATTTGTGAGCTCGGTTTGAATCTGTCTCTTTGTGTGGGACAAGGCTATGATGGGGCAGGAGCCATGGCCAGTGAACGGGTTGGTGCTTCAGCAACAATAAAAAAGGCAGCTCCATTGGCCTTTTATTTTCATTGCGCCATGCACTGCCTAAATTTGAGTGCTTCCGCAATGTTGTGCGGAAAATTTCATCGACTTTTCGAGCAAGTGCAAAAAAAACGGATCTGTTGAAGAGCCTCATAGAAAGTGACTCTGGTATTTCCATGACCAAGAAGCACCTGACTACGTTGTGCGAAACACGTTCTGTGGAACGACACACAGCAGTTGTAACATTTATGCAACTTTTGAAATATACACTAGATGCCTTATCGGAAATCAAATGCTGGGCATCACCTTGCGACAGAAACAAAGCAGAAAGTCTTGAAAAATTGGTGTGCAACTCAGAATTTGCAGTTGCTTCAGTCATTTTGAAGAAACTGTCAGGATTGGTGCTACCAGTTTCCTGAGTCTTACAAACAGTGGGGGGAGATTTATCCCAAGCGTTAGCCTTAGTAAACCGTCTCCAGTCTGTTCTCAAAGAATTGCGAAGTGAAGGGGAGTTCCATGACCTGTATCAAAAGGCAGAATCAGTCGCACAAGATGTGGTAGAGGTGGAACTGCGAAAACCACGCATTGCAGCTAGAAGCTCATACCGACCAAATGCTTAAACATCGGACAACACCACCGGAGGCTATACAGAGTCAACGTTTTTTTTATCCAGCCATAGACTCCATTATTGGAGACCTCAAGCACAGATTTGGACCACATCAACAACAGATTATGAAACTTAACTACCTTCTACCAAATTGTATGGAATTCGCCAAACAAGCTGACGGTGAGAGGCAGTGGAATGATTTAACTCCTGCTATTGAGGTGTATGCAAGTTTGATCAGAGATCCTTTCATGATTGTTAAGGGCGAATACATGTTATGGAGGAAGAAATGGGAAAATGTTTCTGTCAAGTCCCGACCATCTTCATCCGTCTGTGCCCTGGATCATTGCTCTGAAATGTTTCCTAACATATCACTGTTGCTCCAGTTGCTGGCAACTTTGCCAGTGACTTCTGCACAGGCCGAGAGAGTATTTTCAAAAATGAAAAGAATCCTTACAGCTATTCGGTCAATAATGACGGAAGCCCGACTGGAGGCACTTATTCTATTACAAATTCATAGAGCCCATTGCCCAGACGTGGAATCAATCATCCACAGATTTGCCATAACATCAGCGCGGCGGTTGAATCTAAAATTATGATTTGGTAAGTTTGATTGTCAAATCTTACTTCCAACCTTTCGACTCCAAGTAACAAGTAAGTACAATGCCACCTCACTCAACCCCTCATTTTTCAATATTCTGGAGTCAAAAATATTGGCCAGGTGTGCAAGTGTGATCACTGATATTCTGTTTCCTTTACAAATATCTTCTTTTGACATGTACCACCCCCCTTCCCCCATAAAAACTCGGGAGGCATCAACCCAAACTGCCCCTATATCGCTACGCAATAGAGTTTGAATAAATTGTACTTCGGCAAGTATGTGGCGGGGGCAGGTGGCACAGTTCCCCCAATTTTTTTGGCAACCATGAATTCGGACAAAATGTACAGCAAAATTCTGGCAAAATTGTGAACAATTAAAAAAAAAAAAACAGCCTCAAATTTGCAAGTTTTGGGCCTGGGAAGTGCCATTTCCGGCAATCTATAGGCAGCATTTATTGGAAAAATTCCTCTAAACGCTACGCGCCAACTCATGGTGGCGCTCTGCTTAGATACTGTCACGGCTCAAAATTCATACCAATGAGTAGCCCCCAAACAAAAAACCTGCCTACGCCAATGCAGCCATCACGTAATATCACGTCTGGTTTCTGAAGTGTTCTGGCTGATTGTTCTTGGTAGTTTGTTGTTTGCCCAACGTTTCACGGCTGAAGGGTTAGTGTTATGCTATCAAGACCATGCCCATAACGCATAAACGTGGTTTCAATGTACATATCAGGCCATATTCCTTTCCATAGGCCAGTCTGATGGGGCATCACAACTGCAAAAAAATATGGCAGCATTGAATTCACAGCCCACGGGTGTAGGGGCCAGGCTCCCTCCCTTTCAGCCCGAAAAAACAACATCATGATAAAAACCGGCTTGATTAGATTATCCACCCAGAGTTTTGCTGTTCTACTATTAACCGCCCTGTTTGCAAGGGTTTCCATCAGATCATTCTGCTGTTCTGATCTGAAGATAGTGTTGGAATAATTTCTTCCGCTAGAAGTCGAAGGGCTCTTGTATTTTGTAGAAAATGTTTTCCTGACAACATACGACTGACTCCTGTAATCAAGGATTTTAGGACATCTTTTAATCCACTTCCAGCCATTAATGTTCCAACACATCCAACAAAACTCATTAGCATATGCATACCCCGTCGTGGAATAAAATTGGAAAACATCTGGATGTGACCATAAAACATTGAGCACGACTCTATACAACTGCTGGTCTGCAGTGAAGACTGTAAGTCTGCCTTGCCTGTTTTGTGTGCCTCTACCATTGCAGTCTTCGTCGTTGCAGGATCAGACGGTACCGTATCAATGGTGTATATACAACTTTGATTGCTGGTTTGAGATTCAGTTTTCCATCACGGCAAAGTTTTGTGTTGAAACTTCCAAATTCGGGAATTTTTGAATCTGTAATAACACTCTTCAATTATTTGATCATTTAAAAAAAAAAATACATTGTTGCGCTAAGATCTTTATTGGGAGAACATAGCGCTTATGCTTTTGGTCTGGTATGATTCTGAATTGGTAGATCTGGAATTATTTCATTGTTATTTTATCTTCTTTGATGCGTTCGATTCTCATATTAGGATCATCAGACATATTCTGACTTGATTGTGGCTGTACAAAAGTAGTGCACGAGCGTGGGTTGATGTCTAACCATTTTGGGAAGATATATATAACAGCTTGCATAAGACCATCGGCAGAATTTGAAATTGCTTTTAGCGATTTTTCTTTCAGTTGCAACAGCAGCAGATGTTTTGAATCGCAAAACCTCCTTGTAGCTGCATATAACACCATATTCTGGTTAATAGTTAAGGAGAGATTTTTCCCTTACCCGATTTCCAAGCAGAGATCGCGTTAACGATAAATTTGTCGTATATTACGTCATGACTGAAATTTCTTACGACACAGGTGGTGCCTGCGTTGTAAGATTTGGATATATTTTAGCCATGTTGCCATTAACATTTTATGAGCATCTTGCTGATGCGATTCAAAGTTTTATTTCACACAAAAATGATTTTGAATTAGGCCTACATTTAAAAGAAAAATGACACAACTACGAGACTAACGGCCGAATGATTCAACATGCCCGTAGTACTGTACATAAACACATATAGGCTAGTACATATGCATGATGTACGTACACTGTATAGTGTACGTGAAACTTTTGATGTTGTTTTGAATGCAGGCTGTCAATTGTCAACGATATTATTAGCTAGGATTCTACTTTCCTCCGGTATTGTGTTGATCCTGTATCTGTAAAGTGATCACAATCTGCATGTCAAGTTACTATACTGTAAAGAAGTATGCGTGTTCGAGATCTGAATAGCATATTATCGTTGACAATTGGTCAAAGTTCACTAAAACCTCATGAAAGTTTGGACACGATAAGCAACAATCAACATTATACAAGGAATGGGTATGAACTTTTTCTTAATAGTTTTTATGATAATAATAGTCCAATTTTTTAATGTTTTTGGTATTTTAAGCGCAATTTTCATTTACTTTAGCGAGGCAGGCTTACACAAGTGTGTGTGTTAACAATTAAGTTGCAAGCTTCGCTAGCATGCAGTGCCCTGTACATTATGCAGTACTCTGTACATACGACGGCAAATTAACAAAATACGACGGCAAATTTACAAAATACGACGGCAAATTTACAAAATACGACGGCAAATTTACAAAATACGACGGAAAATTTACAAAATACAATGGCAAATTTACAAAATACGACGGCAAATTTACAAAATACGACGGCAAATTTACAAAATACGACGGCAAATTTACAAAATACGACGGAAAATTGACAAAATACAACGGCAAATTAACAAAATACGGCGGAAAATTGACAAAATACGACGGCAAATTTACAAAATACGACGGCAAATTTACAAAATACGACGGAAAATTGACAAAATACGACGGAAAATTGACAAAATACGACGGAAAATTGACAAAATACGACGGCAAATTTACAAAATACGACGGCAAATTTACAAAATACGACGGCAAATTTACAAAATACACGACGGCAAATTTACAAAATACGACGGAAAATTTACAAAATACGACGGAAAATTTACAAAATACGACGGAAAATTTACAAAATACGACAACAAATTGACAAAATACGACGGAAAATTTACAAAATACGACGGCAAATTTACAATATACGGCGGCAAATTTACAAAATACGACGGCAAATTTACAAAATACGATGGCATATTTACAAAATACGACGGAAAATTGACGAAATACTACGGCAAATTTACAAAATACGACAGCAAATTTACAAAATACGACGGCAAATTTACAAAATACGACGGCAAATTTACAAAATACGCCGAAATTCAAAAGCTTGTCGTAAGCAAATACGCCAAACAAAAAAATTCTAGCGCAATCTCTGTTTCCAAGTGCTAATTTGGAATGTGAATAGAGATGCCTGATATATAAATAACGCTTATAAAAAGTCTTGAACACAAAAACCACTCATGTGAAAGCATATATTGCACGGTGGCAGCCTTCTTGACCGCCATTTTGGTTATTCCCAACACGGCAATAGTCATTGAAATGGTCAAAAATGGAATTTATGGCACGATCGAACAACCTAGTTCTGGACACAAACAAATGTTATGGGTGCTCTAAATGCAAAGAAATAACATGTTTTATGTGGCGGCGGTCATATTGGATATTTCAAAACGCTCAAGGTCACCAGGGTGACATCAGTCAGATTCTGAATCAGCGGGTCTTAAAGATATAAAAACTATCAAAATACATTGCGGGGACCAAACTTTTGGGTTATTGTTATGGGCACTTAGACTATTCAAAATTGCTTAAAAAACATGTCAAATACATACTAACACTATTTTGAATTTTTGAAATTTAAATTTGACCATATTTTGTTGTTAAATTTTGACCATAGTTTTTGGGCACTAGACTATAAGCAATTTCCCGGCCCCTGGGCCCCACCGGGGCTTCGCTCCTCGACCACACCAAAGACCCTTTAGCAGGTCCCTCGATCCCACGCCGTTGTGTACCACCATAGGTTGTACAAACGTATACATACAATTTGATTTATGCCCCTTAATAAATTTGTTCTGCCGGGGCCACTGACCCTAATCAATCGGTTTTAGTTATTCCAGCCATCTTGGGGACAAAGGAAAAGTTCAGAATGTTTTCTTTAAACATGTCAAAATATCCGTCTCCAAATACCCGACTTACTTAGCAAATTACCAAAAGTCTACCAAAGGTAATATTTTGCATGTCGTACACAACTGCACAAAATACAACGGTATTGCTTTCAGTATGATTTCAATGTTCTAGGCGAGGAATATATTAACACCATACAATATATACAAATAATTGTATTTGCTGGGCATGCATCATTTGAAGATGTGGTTTTGATTAAAACAATTATTCATGGCGACAATTTTCAAAGGTTATAGCGCATTTTCCACAACACATGTTTCTCTATTCATAGAAAAGTCACATTTCATACCACGTGTCATATTAATGAAATTTCACGCATAACAGACATATTTTTATGTTAAAAGTAATGGCACACTCTATGAAATTACATGGTAAAATTACACATAATTTAATATTTGAGCGGTGTAAAAGGTGTGGATACCTAAAATGAGTGAAACATGTGGTTCTGATTCAAAGGAAGTAGCTTATCCAACAGAATTATAACACACCTTTTCAAAACACATAAGCAGACAAGTAATCCATATTCACAGGAAAGTCACATACAATATGACATGCCAAATACACATAAAACCTTTGCAATTTGCGCCAAATCCCAAGGTTTTTAATTGTAGGAAGGTGTGCTTTTTTTGTTTTCCACATTTGCTCACCTGTTCACGTATGCTTTTATGTTTGTTGGTTTGAGTAGTATCGCCCAAAAGAAAAACCGTATTTGCATGATAATTTGTGTGAGTTCGTTTACAGCCTTTTATATGCTACGTTACAGAGTGGAAGTTCGTTATAAAGTTGCCGTTAATGTAGTTCTCGGTGGTATATTCGTATGGAACATTTAAAATTATTCGAAATATCCAGCCATACTGCGTAACGTGAGATTTGTAACTTCCTTAGCCGGCTTCTCCTGATGGTGAAGGATATAATTTGCGATTTAGTGATCAAGGTTTTTTAGTTAGAACAAAGCGCTTTGATTCGCATTTTCCATTCATGCTCTATAGAATGCTTGATATTGTCACTATGATGTTATAACCTATAATTGCATTCGTATTCTTTGGGGCACGTCGGTCATATACGAGTCGATCGCTGAAAAAAGAAAGGTAAAAGCGATTTGCAACAATTTGAATTAGCAACAGCATGTCTTGTGCTGAAAGGGGCATTGTATCGAAAAACGAGGTCGCAATAATAAGCTCACCTTAGTTGCAGAGAAACAAAGAAATAAGGGAATGCATATTTAGAAGTATTCATTTAACGATTGTGTAAATTCTTCTCTTGTTTTTCGGTAATTGCTAAAATTGTTCTTTGATACCGATTAAAATTGTTTTGATTAGAAAGAAACACTCTATTGTAAAACGGTTTGTTTTACTCTGATATATATATATATATATATGACAAATGAAATTACAATGTCAGAGTGTGTTAGTGATCAAAAAATACTCTATACAGATATACATTGAATTTCATTAAACTAAATAATTGATCATTCAAATGAATTAAATGGAGGCAAGATCAATAACGGCAAATAGTCAACATTCAATTTGACACATTTGATCTGTTTCCTTTGTCTGTTTGTTGTCTTCTCGGATCATAGATTAAAATGAATCAAGTGTCTTCCTTTTTAGAAAGGACTTTATACTTATACTGTTCAGTAATAAGAAAGAAACTAAGACAAAACAATTAATACGCCATCAGTAGTTAAGGCATAATTTGTGTTAATAACTTTTTTGTTTTATTTTCTTTTGCCTTGTATGATATTGGATTATATCTCGCAGAATCGAATGTCATCAATTTTGATATTTCCACAAAACGAACAACCTTCAAAGAAAAGTTCAGGTTTTACCTTTTTAATACCAACAGAATCTATCCCTGTGTAGCAATCGAGTGTCTTTTCCGTGATCCCTGACATTTACTTTGAAAGAAGATATGAAAATTATTATCCAATAGACAGTTTGATTGTAACAGTTTTTGTTGAAATATTGATATGAAGCATCGTATTTAACGAAAGACAAACAATGTGCTGCATGAAATAAAATGATCAAGTGTCAAATTTTTTAAAGCAGTACTTTTTTCTTTGGAAAATTTAAGCTCGTTAGTGTGATAGGCAAGTTCAGATTGAACAATACTTCACAATGAAAGGAAAGTACAAGGCATAAGTTGCACACAAATTAAGGTGTATACCAAACCCTTTCCAATTATGAGGAATGGCACACATGATAAATTTCAAATGTTTCATTAATATATGGCGGATGTATAGACATCAGTTAAAATATTTCCTCTTATATTTTATTAACCGATGTTGATTAATTGTTTAATATTGTGGTCATTTGGAATCTCCTACAAAGGATGTCGTTAGTAGTAAATCATTATAGTGTGATAAAATATCGTATTTCAAGTCAATCCTTTTGTTTATTTCTTTTTATTCCTTTATACAAATGATGATAAATAGATTTTGAAATCAACATTACTTTACAGCGAAATACTAGCAATCATTGTACCACACACTATGTGACGGTAAATCTATACTTACTATGGACTCCGCTTTTTAACTTAAGTAAACTTTGAAGATTGTCGTCAGTGACAGCTACACTTTCTGGCATGCTTTTGCAATTGACGAATCTAAAATGTATGGAAGAAAACAATTGCGTTGCCAATATATGAAGGAGAAAGGACAAATAATTTACAAACGATTCAAAATACATAATTCAAAAATTGATAATATCGAAGTATCATTCCAATGGCATTAAAGACAAACACGTGTTTCTTCTTAGAAACCAGTACTAATGGATCATACCATAAAATGTGTGATATACTGCGGGGAGTCTATTGCAATACATTTATTGAATTCTAATCTCATTAACCATTGAATAGTTTTGAGTGTATAATTATTCAGCGGTAATATGTATGACCCCTTGGAGCCTTTATGATTAAATTACCTTTATCAGATTTATGCTATGCCCGGGATGCTATGCAATATTTCATTTGTCGTCCTTGATTTAATTTGAAAATTTCATTCATGTATACAACAACTGGCGGCACATAAGCGACATCAAATACATTCTTGGAATAGGTGTATATAAAAACAAATATCGAATATCGTTTGAGAGATATTGAATCTCGAGCTTTCAAGCAACTACCTAAAATGACTAAAGTGTGAATGACAGATAGTAATACCAAAAATTTTAAAAAAAATAAACAAATTAAGTAACTATATGCAAATAGGCACAATGCCACTACTATAGTAAGTTAACGAATTTCAAGATAATTCCGTATTTGTTCCAGTTTCTTCCAGACTCTCCCTTAGCACTTTTCTGCGGACTTTGATACCAGTTATTCCGGCAATTTTCAAGTTTGAAGAATTTAACTTTCATGTTTTAAAAAAAATATTTTATTCCCCATTTGTGGTCCTCTAGCTTATAAAACATAACTCGTATGAACATTAAAATAACTCTCAGTTTTAATCAAAAAGAGCTGTTGTGGCTCAGTCATGCTCGTAAGGAATCAAGGAGTAAGGTTAAAGTCAAGATTAAGGAGTCATGCTCGTATTTGAGAGGTACCGAGTTCAATTCCCGTCGTGAGCGCTGTATTGTGTTCTTGAGCAAGACACTATACTCTACTTGCTTCAGTCCACTCAGCTGTAAAATGAGTACCAGCACTGCTGGGGAGTTAATCTGCGAGGGACTGGCGTCCCGTCCAGGGGGAATCATTTACTCTCAACCGCTTGCGCCATGGACACCGGGGATAAGCACCTGACCAATGAGCCTAATGGCTTGGATGGATTTAACTTTAATCAAAAATAGTCCGTTGCTTGAATAAAAAATAATGGCAAATGCTAGTCATAGTTATTAAAAAATTGTCAATTACGTGTTTAGTTTGGTTAAACATGAATGTAATGAGTAGAGCAGTTGGGGGTATGTGTACTGCTGAACAGCTTAGCTTTAACCCAACTTACATGTCACCAACTCTCGGGAATAAATTGCAGACTAGTTCTTATGAACTTAGAGATCAAAGCCAAAGTGAAACAAAAATGTATTATTTTACTATTTTGATCACTCGAGTTTCTATTTTACATGACAGCAGAAACCTTGCAATCATCAATCTTGCAAGTATAGTACAGTACAGTAGCATGATACCCATATTGCACACAAGCACACTAGCTGTTACGTGTTTGAGTATAGCATATGGTTTTTGAAAAGCAAGTATGTATTGCTCGCTAAATTTGGGTAGTGAAGCATTGATGCCCCTTCGATGTCCCCTTCAATCAATGCGATGATCATTTACTAGATTAGATCAAAGAAGATATTACTTAAAATGCAAGTTTGTCACGCAGGCAATTCCAACATGTTATTACAAGTTATTTTCTTACTTTATCTCACGTATGTCGGGTGCGTTCTTAAGGAACCATCGCAAAATACCTTCAGTTGTACCGTTTTGGCTTAAATCACATTGTTCAATTTCTACTCTTCTAAGTTTGGACAATTGTACAGTGGCGAGACTTTCATCTGCAGCGAACAACTCGAGGTTGATGTCCAATATATCCAAGTAAAACAACAATTCCGCACCGGCAATAAGCATTGGTATTATTCCTTGTGGGTCACACCAATTGCAAATGAGACGTAGTCTGAGGGGAATCTAAACGAAAAATGAACAGCATATGCAATTTAAAGTAACGAGAAATTAGGCAATAATGATACAATTGGTGTTTGTATTTCAAGTTGAAAGAATCTCAAGAGTTAAACATTTATTACAAAATGTTTTATAACGGTTTATAACAACATTGCTATGAACCAAATTAAGAACATAACTTCAGAACTTTCACACGTATTATATAAACATAAAAATCAAAACTTCAAGAAAAACGTCTTAAAATTGTGAAAATGAACGTTTTCTTCATATGAGGCGCACAGTACATGAACACTCCAGAGTTGTAACAAGTAGCTTTTAACAAACGAATATCTATCGGTTGCTCAATTGCGACAAGGCGCCGAAGGCCCTTCTGTTTTTATTAGCAAGAGGATCAATTACTCGACAAAAAGCATTCCTTACTTTTAGATATTCTAAAACAACGGACTATTTAACAGCTTGCACTAATTGTTCTTCTTTAATTATGATACATAATTTTAATTCGTATGCAGCAATTACAGGGTAACATATCTTAAAGAACAGAGTATGAAATTGGTTTAATAACATTTTTGGAGAAAAACTCTCCAGGCATATTCACATGTCGTTTATTTTCAGTGAGTAGCCTATTACATTTTAAAAATCATTTCAACTTAGATTACATTGTAAAAGTATATTGGAAACGCGGTGCATTATGGGAATATGGTGGCCTCCATTGCATTAAAAATCCTTAATTTGAAGGAGCGGTACGATCCTCATAATCAAGGTTTCTCTATGGAACTGGCCGAAGAACAGATGATTTAAAGTGCATGTTTCTAACATGGGCAGCATAATGTATAAAGTACACTAGTACAGGTTTTCATCCTGAAAAATTTCCGTTCTTACTTTCTCTAGAGGCAATCGCTAACAATGTACAATCAGTTGCGCCTTTCTTACGTAAGTCACTTGAAGGAGAAAGATAATTGCTGATCGAAACTGAAGAGTGAAAGAATACTTACCTTTGTTGATCTTGCCAAGTGGAACAGAGTACTAGCTCCCTTTTCTTCGATTTTGTACTGCACATTAAGAAATAGCACAGCACGGCGAATAACACTTTTTACGCTGGAGTCGATTTCACTCGGCAAACTTGTAGCTCCATAGCACTCATGCAGACATTGAACAATTAAACTGGAAAAATTCAGCTCATTTTCCGAATTTGTGTTCTGGTGGATTGTTGTAACAATATTGGGCATACGACTGGAATTCAACCCTGATGCAAATCTTAGCACAAATCCAAGCTCTTTTATGATTTGTGCAGAATTTGTCTCAAGTTTGATCTTTCGCAAAGCATCCAAAACATCAGCCTCTTCTGCTTCACTTAGGTAAAACCCAGCCATATACTCTTGAAACAATCGATGTGGAAATGCAACTGTAGTTCCTTCTGTCCCCATTATTTCACCAAAAGGAATGCATTCATCGTTAGCAGAAGTATCATCAAGCATAAAACGATCTGACTCTACTTGCAAAATACCTATTTTAAGGCTCAGCTCAAAGTTCTCTTGGCCAATTTTCTCTTGAATGTAATCAGCCTTCCAAAACAACTTAGGCCCTACGATCATACCACTCCACGCGACAGAACCAAGGCAACACATCATTGAAGTAATGCGTTCTGGTGATACGTCTGGCACATTCTCTTTCTTATTTTTCTCTCGGAGATGATGCTCGTACCACTTGAAGACATTCTTGAATAGTGTTGTAAATGTTTTGGGAACGAGTTGATGACTATATTTTTTATTGAAATCCATTGTACCACAAGTCAAAGTGAGAAGCAAAGGGTGAATTCCAATGTAGTCAAACAAACCATTTCTCTCCAAGTGTTCAATTGCTTGCATTCCCATCTGGTAATTTGTTTTGAAAAACTTTTGTTGGATGAATTCTTTCGCACTGCGTACTGTAAAACCGGCTATCTCCAATATATTATCAAAATGTTCTTTCCAGTCTCCTTTGAGACTCGACAGGGCGGATGGTCTTGAGGTTATAATTACCTTGACAAATGGAAACTTGTTGCCTTCCAATATTTTAAGTATATGAGTGTGTATTTCTTTGCCAATTAATTCACGAGGAAACTCATCCCATCCATCGATTACAATTAAAACGTTGTGCGGCTGTTCTTCAATAAACTGTTCCATTAACTCGCAGGTTAATTTTTCACCTTCTGCTAAGCATGAGAACACAGCTTCAACAAGAGTGTTACTTTTAGAAGATAAATGTCTTAATCGTAGAAGAAGTATTAATTTTACATCTAAGGTCAGTTCTTTCTTTATCCAGTCATGAACAAGCTTCAATGTCAGCATGGTTTTTCCAACACCGGCATCACCTAGAATCAATGTCCTAAAGCCCTCAAAGGCCAGTATTTCTGCGTAGTCATCCAAAGGTACCTTTGAGCCCTGACATCCAACATTAACAGCTTTAGTGATTAACAACGCAACAAAAAATTCATCCAATGGTAATCTCAACCACGGCGTAATAGCAAGTCGCGATATGATACACATGTAAAAATGAATCAAAAGTTTAATTGTTTTCCTGAATTTATCCACGTAATAAAAAAATTCGGTACCTGAAACTAAACACAAAAATATTAATGAATTGATATACTGACGATATAGTATTTCAATTGCTTTACTTTTCAAACAGCTTTTTCCTACACTCATGTTAAAGTCAGGACTTAACACATAATAACGAAATCAAAGGGGATTATATAATAAAATTTGAAAAAAGATGAAATGAAATACTTCTTCCAACACCAAGAGAAATCTCTAATAAAGAAAAGATGATAATCTGGTAATTGTGTCTATTTATAAGATAAGAGGAAAGCAATAACAAATTATCTAGAAATAATTAAATGGATTTCACAAAATACATTCAATCTTGAGCAGGAATTTGTTTATCAGGTTACGCCTGGAAAAAAGATTCTTTTAAACATTGTGATGCTTTTGTGAAATAAAATCTCACAGGTCATATATAAGGCGCCTTTTAATTATTTTTGTTGATATTATACCCCATGGATTTTTTCCAATTCTTCCTAATTACATATACCGTACGAGCTTTAGGAAATTAAAAGACATATTCCTCAAAAATGTTGCCAAATACTGTAATGTACGTTTGTCAAGCACTGCACGACCAAACAAACTCATTAATGTATACATTTGGTAAAGTCCTATCATACATGAAATTCTAAATCATATTTCTTTAATTAATTTTTTCTATAATTAAACTTACCTCCTTGGTATTGTTCTTTGGAGGCGTGTTCTGTTAATGATTTTGCAATTCCACAAAGACCGCTCTTCTTCAGTGCATCTATTAATGCAGTCACATCGCCTTGGTCTATGTATCCTCCTGCCTCCAAACTATCCCACAAGTCTTCTCCCGAGGTGATTTTCTCCTTTGTTGCTCTTGAAATCTTAGGAAATTGAAGCAGCAATGCTTTGACCTCATCTTCTACTATGTTGCGTGCGAATGAAGCCTTTGCTTTGAAATATTCCTTTTCCCTTGTTGATAGTGTAGGCGGTCTAAGCCCCTGTAAAACGTGGGAGGAGAGAATATATGGATAAGTGGAATATGTGTAATGCTCATAGTAACCTGCGATTATCTTTTTCAGCTTATCTCAGTCTCCTGAGTAATGCAAGCATGTAACGCAAGCGTGTAGTCAAATGCCTGAGCCGGGGACCTGCGGCTTGCCCTCTCCTTTAAATACGAGCTCCGGACTCTGACTTGTTACTCCGAAGTAAAAGATGCATGTTATGACAAACAATGACCACTATTTTTAAAAGTAAAGTAGAAATATCGATTCCAGTTGCCATCACATGCATTTCAGAAACTCTCAAAACTCCACATGGGGCATCAGGCCCGTAGCAATGAATTTGAATGGTGGTTCGTAAGTTCGTATAAAAGGGAAATTATTTTTGAATTTTGGGTGCATGCTTATCATTTGTTTTAGATTTCAAAAGCCTTAGGGCACTTTCTCAACGAAAAGGGGTTCAGGAATTTAAAAGGGGGTTTGTTTTTCCTATAAAAGGGCAACAAATCTATTATATTTTTAAATTTCAAAAAGGCACTTTCTCAATAAAAGGGGGTTGGACAAAGCCTCCCCTCCCTTCCTTCCTGGGTACAGGCCTGGGCATCATATTCTCACTTTACATCATAAACACATCAGGAATATGATTTACCGTATTTGACGTATTAAACGCCCAGGACGCCTACGAAAATAGAATTGTACCACTTTATATTACCTATATGTTTTTCCTAATAAGCGCCTATATCCAGGACCGTCGTTTATTAATGCGGGCCCGGAAAATCTAATATATGGGTCCTATTAATAT
>JAIGNY010000751.1:0-21387 GCA_020152595.1 Chiridota heheva | reverse complement strand
TATATATATATCTATATATATATATATATATATATATATATATATATATATATATATATATATATATATATATATATATATAATATATATATATATATATATATATATATATATATATATATATATCTATATATATATATATATATATATATATATATATATATATATATATATATATATTATATCTATCTATCTATCTATATATATGTATATATATATATATATAGATATAATATAAATATATCTATCTATCTATCTATCTATCTATCTATCTATATATATATATATATATAATATAAATATATCTATCTATCTATCTATCTATCTATCTATATATATATATATATATATATATATATATAAATATATATATATATATATAAAATATATATATATATATATATATATATATATACATATATATATATATATATATATATATATATTTATATATATATGTATATATATATATATGTATGTATATATATATATATATATATATATATATATATATATATATACATATATATATATATACATATATATAAAATGTATATGTATGTATATATATATATATATATATATATATATATATATATATATATATATATATATATATATATATATATATATATATATATATATATATATATATAGATGAACAAAGTTAAAATATAATTTTCTAGCTGATTAACAATTGAACAGGGGTAAATGCTGACACTGAAAGCACGCCCTCGCGCATTGCTAGCATTTACCCATTCTAATTATAGTTTAACCTTTTATTTACTTACGTTTCCATTGCATGACCCACGTTAGGTTCCTTCTGCAAGGTGCGTCATTGTTGTTTGATTTACCAAGATATTACTGAAACAAGGGACAGTCAAATCACCTAAATGGTCAGTGAAATTATGACCATCAGGTGCGTCAAATTCTTTGTCATTTCATCATTTTGAGGTGTGTGAAGTCACACAAATTTTCTACTCAGAAGTGCGTCAAGGCAAAGTGCGAATCACAAGTGATAAATGACACACCTTTACTGGGGGTCCTAGTGTATGATCTACATGTACAACTGACAGGTCCATTGCAAGTATTGATCTGTCTACAATATTTACAAATTTTCTTACCATTGTTTTTGCCAAATCCATTCTTCACTTTGGATTTTCCACAGGGTTTGCGCTGAAGGGTTTCCAAGAATTCTGTAAATTAAGAAAATAATATTAGCTGATCCCTTTTCCTTCAAAAAAATATACACAGACCAATGATAATATAAGCTGGTCTCTTCCTTCAAAAGATATACACTCAGACCAATGATAATATTAGCTGGTCTCTTCCTTCAAAAGATATACACTCAGACCAATGATAATATTAGCTGGTCTCTTCCTTCAAAAGATATACACTCAGACCAATGATAATATTAGCTGGTCTCTTCCTTCAAAAGATATACACTCAGACCAATGATAATATTAGCTGGTCTCTTCCTTCAAAAGATATACACTCAGACCAATGATTATATTAGCTGGTCTCTTCCTTCAAAAGATATACACTCAGACCAATGATAATATTAGCTGGTCTCTTCCTTCAAAAGATATACACTCAGACCAATGATAATATTAGCTGGTCTCTTCCTTCAAAAGATATACCACTCAGACCAATGATTATATTAGCTGGTCTCTTCCTTCAAAAGATATACACTCAGACCAATGATAATATTAGCTGGTCTCTTCCTTCAAAAGATATACACTCAGACCAATGATAATATTAGCTGGTCTTTTCCTTCAAAAGATATACACTCAGACCAATGATTATATTAGCTGGTCTCTTCCTTCAAAAGATATACACTGATTATATATGAGCTGGACCAATGATAATATTAGCTGGTCTCTTCCTTCAAAAGATATACACTCAGACCAATGATAATATTAGCTGGTCTCTTCCTTCAAAAGATATACACTCAGACCAATGATAATATTAGCTGGTCTCTTCCTTCAAAAGATATACACTCAGACCAATGATAATATTAGCTGGTCTCTTCCTTCAAAAGATATACACTCAGACCAATGATAATATTAGCTGGTCTCTTCCTTCAAAAAGATATACACTCAGACCAATGATAATATTAGCTGGTCTCTTCCTTCAAAAGATATACACTCAGACCAATGATAATATTAGCTGGTCTCTTCCTTCAAAAGATATACACTCAGACCAATGATAATATTAGCTGGTCTCTTCCTTCAAAAGATATACACCAATGATAATATTAGCAGACCAACCAATGATAATATTAGCTGGTCTCTTCCTTCAAAAGATATACACTCAGACCAATGATAATATTAGCTGGTCTCTTCCTTCAAAAGATATACACTCAGACCAATGATAATATTAGCTGGTCTCTTCCTTCAAAAGATATACACTCAGACCAATGATAATATTAGCTGGTCTCTTCCTTCAAAAGATATACACTCAGACCAATGATAATATTAGCTGGTCTCTTCCTTCAAAAGATATACACTCAGACCAATGATAATATTAGCTGGTCTCTTCCTTCAAAAGACCAATGATAATATTAGCTGGTCTCTTCCTTCAAAAGATATACACTCAGACCAATGATAATATTAGCTGGTCTCTTCCTTCAAAAGATATACACTCAGACCAATGATAATATTAGCTGGTCTCTTCCTTCAAAAGATATACACTCAGACCAATGATAATATTAGCTGGTCTCTTCCTTCAAAAGATATACACTCAGACCAATGATAATATTAGCTGGTCTCTTCCTTCAAAAGATATACACCCAGACCAATGATATACTGGTCTCTTCCTTCAAAAGATATACACTCAGACCAATGATAATATTAGCTGGTCTCTTCCTTCAAAAGATATACACTCAGACCAATGATAATATTAGCTGGTCTCTTCCTTCAAAAGATATACACTCAGACCAATGATAATATTAGCTGGTCTCTTCCTTCAAAAGATATACACTCAGACCAATGATAATATTAGCTGGTCTCTTCCTTCAAAAGATATACACTCAGACCAATGATAATATTAGCTGGTCTCTTCCTTCAAAAGATATACACTCAGACCAATGATAATATTAGCTGGTCTCTTCCTTCAAAAGATATACACTCAGACCAATGATAATATTAGCTGGTCTCTTCCTTCAAAAGATATACACTCAGACCAATGATAATATTTAGCTGGTCTCTTCCTTCAAAAGATATACACTCAGACCAATGATAATATTAGCTGGTCTCTTCCTTCAAAAGATATACACTCAGACCAATGATAATATTAGCTGGTCTCTTCCTTCAAAAGATATACACTCAGACCAATGATAATATTAGCTGGTCTCTTCCTTCAAAAGATATACACTCAGACCAATGATAATATTAGCTGGTCTCTTCCTTCAAAAGATATACACTCAGACCAATGATAATATTAGCTGGTCTCTTCCTTCAAAAGATATACACTCAGACCAATGATAATATTAGCTGGTCTCTTCCTTCAAAAGATATACACTCAGACCAATGATAATATTAGCTGGTCTCTTCCTTCAAAAGATATACACTCAGACCAATGATAATATTAGCTGGTCTCTTCCTTCAAAAGATATACACTCAGACCAATGATAATATTAGCTGGTCTCTTCCTTCAAAAGATATACACTCAGACCAATGATAATATTAGCTGGTCTCTTCCTTCAAAAGATATACACTCAGACCAATGATAATATTAGCTGGTCTCTTCCTTCAAAAGATATACACTCAGACCAATGATAATATTAGCTGGTCTCTTCCTTCAAAAGATATACACTCAATGACCAAAAGTTATACACTCAGACCAATAAGGTCTCTTCCTTCAAAAGATGATCAGACCAATGATATATTAGCTGGTCTCTTCCTTCAAAAGATATACACTCAGACCAATGATAATATTAGCTGGTCTCTTCCTTCAAAAGATATACACTCAGACCAATGATAATATTAGCTGGTCTCTTCCTTCAAAAGATATACACTCAGACCAATGATAATATTAGCTGGTCTCTTCCTTCAAAAGATATACACTCAGACCAATGATAATATTAGCTGGTCTCTTCCTTCAAAAGATATACACTCAGACCAATGATAATATTAGCTGGTCTCTTCCTTCAAAAGATATACACTCAGACCAATGATAATATTAGCTGGTCTCTTCCTTCAAAAGATATACACTCAGACCAATGATAATATTAGCTGGTCTCTTCCTTCAAAAGATATACACTCAGACCAATGATAATATTAGCTGGTCTCTTCCTTCAAAAGATATACACTCAGACCAATGATAATATTAGCTGGTCTCTTCCTTCAAAAGATATACACTCAGACCAATGATAATATTAGCTGGTCTCTTCCTTCAAAAGATATACACTCAGACCAATGATAATATATTAAAAGCTGGTCTCTTCCTCTTCAAAAGATATACACTCAGACCAATGATAATATTAGCTGGTCTCTTCCTTCAAAAGATATACACTCAGACCAATGATAATATTAGCTGGTCTCTTCCTTCAAAAGATATACACTCAGACCAATGATAATATTAGCTGGTCTCTTCCTTCAAAAGATATACACTCAGACCAATGATAATATTAGCTGGTCTCTTCCTTCAAAAGATATACACTCAGACCAATGATAATATTAGCTGGTCTCTTCCTTCAAAAGATATACACTCAGACCAATGATAATATTAGCTGGTCTCTTCCTTCAAAAGATATACACTCAGACCAATGATAATATTAGCTGGTCTCTTCCAAAAGATTCAAAAGATATACACTCAGACCAATGATAATATTAGCTGGTCTCTTCCTTCAAAAGATATACAGACCAATGATAATATTAGCTGGTCTCTTCCTTCAAAAGATATACACTCAGACCAATGATAATATTAGCTGGTCTCTTCCTAATATTAGCTGGTCTCTTCCTTCAAAAGATATACACTCAGACCAATGATAATATTAGCTGGTCTCTTCCTTCAAAAGATATACACTGGTCTCTTCCTTCAAAAGACCAATGATAATATTAGCTGGTCTCTTCCTTCAAAAGATATACACTCAGACCAATGATAATATTAGCTGGTCTCTTCCTTCAAAAGATATACACTCAGACCAATGATAATATTAGCTGGTCTCTTCCTTCAAAAGATATACACTCAGACCAATGATAATATTAGCTGGTCTCTTCCTTCAAAAGATATACACTCAGACCAATGATAATATTAGCTGATATACACTCAGACCAATGATAATATTAGCTGGTCTCTTCCTTCAAAAGATATACACTCAGACCAATGATAATATTAGCTGGTCTCTTCCTTCAAAAGATATACACTCAGACCAATGATAATATTAGCTGGTCTCTTCCTTCAAAAGATATACACTCAGACCAATGATAATATTAGCTGGTCTCTTCCTTCAAAAGATATACACTCAGACCAATGATAATATTAGCTGGTCTCTTCCTTCAAAAGATATACACTCAGACCAATGATAATATTAGCTGGTCTCTTCCTTCAAAAGATATACACTCAGACCAATGATAATATTAGCTGGTCTCTTCCTTCAAAAGATATACACTCAGACCAATGATAATATTAGCTGGTCTCTTCCTTCAAAAGATATACACTCAGACCAATGATAATATTAGCTGGTCTCTTCCTTCAAAAGATATACACTCAGACCAATGATAATATTAGCTGGTCTCTTCCTTCAAAAGATATACACTCAGACCAATGATAATATTAGCTGGTCTCTTCCTTCAAAAGATATACACTCAGACCAATACTGGTCTCTTCCTTCAAAAGATATACTCAGACCAATGATAATATTAGCTGGTCTCTTCCTTCAAAAGATATACACTCAGACCAATGATAATATTAGCTGGTCTCTTCCTTCAAAAGATATACACTCAGACCAATGATAATATTAGCTGGTCTCTTCCTTCAAAAGATATACACTCAGACCAATGATAATATTAGCTGGTCTCTTCCTTCAAAAGATATACACTCAGACCAATGATAATATTAGCTGGTCTCTTCCTTCAAAAGATATACACTCAGACCAATGATAATATTAGCTGGTCTCTTCCTTCAAAAGATATACACTCAGACCAATGATAATATTAGCTGGTCTCTTCCTTCAAAAGATATACACTCAGACCAATGATAATATTAGCTGGTCTCTTCCTTCAAAAGATATACACTCAGACCAATGATAATATTAGCTGGTCTCTTCCTTCAAAAGATATACACTCAGACCAATGATAATATTAGCTGGTCTCTTCCTTCAAAAGATATACACTCAGACCAATGATAATATTAGCTGGTCTCTTCCTTCAAAAGATATACTTCAAACCAATGATATATTAGCTGGTCAAAAGATATACCAACCAATGATAATATTAGCTGGTCTCTTCCTTCAAAAGATATACACTCAGACCAATGATAATATTAGCTGGTCTCTTCCTTCAAAAGATATACACTCAGACCAATGATAATATTAGCTGGTCTCTTCCTTCAAAAGATATACACTCAGACCAATGATAATATTAGCTGGTCTCTTCCTTCAAAAGATATACACTCAGACCAATGATAATATTAGCTGGTCTCTTCCTTCAAAAGATATACACTCAGACCAATGATAATATTAGCTGGTCTCTTCCTTCAAAAGATATACACTCAGACCAATGATAATATTAGCTGGTCTCTTCCTTCAAAAGATATACACTCAGACCAATGATAATATTAGCTGGTCTCTTCCTTCAAAAGATATACACTCAGACCAATGATAATATTAGCTGGTCTCTTCCTTCAAAAGATATACACTCAGACCAATGATAATATTAGCTGGTCTCTTCCTTCAAAAGATATACACTCAGACCAATGATAATATTAGCTGGTCTCTTCCTTCAAAAGATATACACTCAGACCAATGATAATATTAGCTGGTCTCTTCCTTCAAAAGATATACACTCAGACCAATGATAATATTAGCTGGTCTCTTCCTTCAAAAGATATACACTCAGACCAATGATAATATTAGCTGGTCTCTTCCTTCAAAAGATATACACTCAGACCAATGATAATATTAGCTGGTCTCTTCCTTCAAAAGATATACAGACCAATGATACCAATGATAAAAAGATATTAGCTGATCTCTTAGCTGGTCTCTTCAAAAAGATATACACTCAGACCAATGATAATATTAGCTGGTCTCTTCCTTCAAAAGATATACACTCAGACCAATGATAATATTAGCTGGTCTCTTCCTTCAAAAGATATACACTCAGACCAATGATAATATTAGCTGGTCTCTTCCTTCAAAAGATATACACTCAGACCAATGATAATATTAGCTGGTCTCTTCCTTCAAAAGATGATATACACTCAGACCAATGATAATATTAGCTGGTCTCTTCTTCCTTCAAAAGATATACACTCAGACCAATGATAATATTAGCTGGTCTCTTCCTTCAAAAGATATACACTCAGACCAATGATAATATTAGCTGGTCTCTTCCTTCAAAAGATATACACTCAGACCAATGATAATATTAGCTGGTCTCTTCCTTCAAAAGATATACACTCAGACCAATGATAATATTAGCTGGTCTCTTCCTTCAAAAGATATACACTCAGACCAATGATAATATTAGCTGGTCTCTTCCTTCAAAAGATATACACTCAGACCAATGATAATATTAGCTGGTCTCTTCCTTCAAAAGATATACACTCAGACCAATGATAATATTAGCTGGTCTCTTCCTTCAAAAGATATACACTCAGACCAATGATAATATTAGCTGGTCTCTTCCCTTCAAAAGATATACACTCAGACCAATGATAATATTAGCTGGTCTCTTCCTTCAAAATACACTCAGATATACACTTCAAAAGATATACACTCAGACAATGATAATATTAGCTGGTCTCTTCCTTCAAAAGATATACACTCAGACCAATGATAATATTAGCTGGTCTCTTCCTTCAAAAGATATACACTCAGACCAATGATAATATTAGCTGGTCTCTTCCTTCAAAAGATATACACTCAGACCAATGATAATATTAGCTGGTCTCTTCCTTCAAAAGATATACACTCAGACCAATGATAATATTAGCTGGTCTCTTCCTTCAAAAGATATACACTCAGACCAATGATAATATTAGCTGGTCTCTTCCTTCAAAAGATATACACTCAGACCAATGATAATATTAGCTGACAAAAATATACACTCAGACCAATGATAATATTATAATGATATATTAGCTGGTCTCTTCCTTCAAAAGATATACACTCAACCAATGATAATATTAGCTGGTCTCTTCCTTCAAAAGATATACACTCAGACCAATGATAATATTAGCTGGTCTCTTCCTTCAAAAGATATACACTCAGACCAATGATAATATTAGCTGGTCTCTTCCTTCAAAAGATATACACTCAGACCAATGATAATATTAGCTGGTCTCTTCCTTCAAAAGATATACACTCAGACCAATGATAATATTAGCTGGTCTCTTCCTTCAAAAGATATACACTCAGACCAATGATAATATTAGCTGGTCTCTTCCTTCAAAAGATATACACTCAGACCAATGATAATATTAGCTGGTCTCTTCCTTCAAAAGATATACACTCAGACCAATGATAATATTAGCTGGTCTCTTCCTTCAAAAGATATACACTCAGACCAATGATAATATTAGCTGGTCTCTTCCTTCAAAAGATATACACTCAGACCAATGATAATATTAGCTGGTCTCTTCCTTCAAAAGATATACACTCAGACCAATGATAATATTAGCTGGTCTCTTCCTTCAAAAGATATACACTCAGACCAATGATAATATTAGCTGGTCTCTTCCTTCAAAAGATATACACTCAGACCAATGATAATATTAGCTGGTCTCTTCCTTCAAAAGATATACACTCAGACCAATGATAATATTAGCTGGTCTCTTCCTTCAAAAGATATACACTCAGACCAATGATAATATTAGCTGGTCTCTTCCTTCAAAAGATATACACTCAGACCAATGATAATATTAGCTGGTCTCTTCCTTCAAAAGATATACACTCAGACCAATGATAATATTAGCTGGTCTCTTCCTTCAAAAGATATACACTCAGACCAATGATAATATTAGCTGGTCTCTTCCTTCAAAAGATATACACTCAGACCAATGATAATATTAGCTGGTCTCTTCCTTCAAAAGATATACACTCAGACCAATGATAATATTAGCTGGTCTCTTCCTTCAAAAGATATACACTCAGACCAATGATAATATTAGCTGGTCTCTTCCTTCAAAAGATATACACTCAGACCAATGATAATATTAGCTGGTCTCTTCCTTCAAAAGATATACACTCAGACCAATGATAATATTAGCTGGTCTCTTCCTTCAAATAATATTAGATATACACTCAGACCAATGATAATATTAGCTGGTCTCTTCCTTCAAAAGATATACACTCAGACCAATGATAATATTAGCTGGTCTCTTCCTTCAAAAGATATACACTCAGACCAATGATAATATTAGCTGGTCTCTTCCTTCAAAAGATATACACTCAGACCAATGATAATATTAGCTGGTCTCAATGATAATATTAGCTGGTCTCTTCCTTCAAAAGATTCCTTGATAATATTAGCAAAGATATACACTCAGACCAATGATAATATTAGCTGGTCTCTTCCTTCAAAAGATATACACTCAGACCAATGATAATATTAGCTGGTCTCTTCCTTCAAAAGATATACACTCAGACCAATGATAATATTAGCTGGTCTCTTCCTTCAAAAGATATACACTCAGACCAATGATAATATTAGCTGGTCTCTTCCTTCAAAAGATATACACTCAGACCAATGATAATATTAGCTGGTCTCTTCCTTCAAAAGATATACACTCAGACCAATGATAATATTAGCTGGTCTCTTCCTTCAAAAGATATACACTCAGACCAATGATAATATTAGCTGGTCTCTTCCTTCAAAAGATATACACTCAGACCAATGATAATATTAGCTGGTCTCTTCCTTCAAAAGATATACACTCAGACCAATGATAATATTAGCTGGTCTCTTCCTTCAAAAGATATACACTCAGACCAATGATAATATTAGCTGGTCTCTTCCTTCAAAAGATATACACTCAGACCAATGATAATATTAGCTGGTCTCTTCCTTCAAAAGATATACACTCAGACCAATGATAATATTAGCTGGTCTCTTCCTTCAAAAGATATACACTCAGACCAATGATAATATTAGCTGGTCTCTTCCTTCAAAAGATATACACTCAGACCAATGATAATATTAGCTGGTCTCTTCCTTCAAAAGATATACACTCAGACCAATGATAATATTAGCTGGTCTCTTCCTTCAAAAGATATACACTCAGACCAATGATAATATTAGCTGGTCTCTTCCTTCAAAAGATATACACTCAGACCAATGATAATATTAGCTGGTCTCTTCCTTCAAAAGATATACACTCAGACCAATGATAATATTAGCTGGTCTCTTCCTTCAAAAGATATACACTCAGACCAATGATAATATTAGCTGGTCTCTTCCTTCAAAAGATATACACTCAGACCAATGATAATATTAGCTGGTCTCTTCCTTCAAAAGATATACACTCAGACCAATGATAATATTAGCTGGTCTCTTCCTTCAAAAGATATACACTCAGACCAATGATAATATTAGCTGGTCTCTTCCTTCAAAAGATATACACTCAGACCAATGATAATATTAGCTGGTCTCTTCCTTCAAAAGATATACACTCAGACCAATGATAATATTAGCTGGTCTCTTCCTTCAAAAGATATACATTAGACCTAAGATAATATTAGCTGGTCTCTTCCTTCAAAAGATATACACTCAGACCAATGATAATATTAGCTGGTCTCTTCCTTCAAAAGATATACACTCAGACAAATGATAATATTAGCTGGTCTCTTCCTTCAAAAGATATACACTCAGACCAATGATAATATTAGCTGGTCTCTTCCTTCAAAAGATATACACTCAGACCAATGATAATATTAGCTGGTCTCTTCCTTCAAAAGATATACACTCAGACCAATGATAATATTAGCTGGTCTCTTCCTTCAAAAGATATACACTCAGACCAATGATAATATTAGCTGGTCTCTTCCTTCAAAAGATATACACTCAGACCAATGATAATATTAGCTGGTCTCTTCCTTCAAAAGATATACACTCAGACCAATGATAATATTAGCTGGTCTCTTCCTTCAAAAGATATACACTCAGACCAATGATAATATTAGCTGGTCTCTTCCTTCAAAAGATATACACTCAGACCAATGATAATATTAGCTGGTCTCTTCCTTCAAAAGATATACACTCAGACCAATGATAATATTAGCTGGTCTCTTCCTTCAAAAGATATACACTCAGACCAATGATAATATTAGCTGGTCTCTTCCTTCAAAAGATATACACTCAGACCAATGATAATATTAGCTGGTCTCTTCCTTCAAAAGATATACACTCAGACCAATGATTAGCTGGTCTCTTCCTTCAAAAGATATACACTCAGACCAATGATAATATTAGCTGGTCTCTTCCTTCAAAAGATATACACTCAGACCAATGATAATATTAGCTGGTCTCTTCCTTCAAAAGATATACACTCAAACCAATGATAATATTAGCTGGTCTCTTCCTTCAAAAGATATACACTCAGACCAATGATAATATTAGCTGGTCTCTTCCTTCAAAAGATATACACTCAGACCAATGATAATATTAGCTGGTCTCTTCCTTCAAAAGATATACACTCAGACCAATGATAATATTAGCTGGTCTCTTCCTTCAAAAGATATACACTCAGACCAATGATAATATTAGCTGGTCTCTTCCTTCAAAAGATATACACTCAGACCAATGATAATATTAGCTGGTCTCTTCCTTCAAAAGATATACACTCAGACCAATGATAATATTAGCTGGTCTCTTCCTTCAAAAGATATACACTCAGACCAATGATAATATTAGCTGGTCTTTTCCTTCAAAAGATATACACTCAGACCAATGATAATATTAGCTGGTCTCTTCCTTCAAAAGATATACACTCAGACCAATGATAATATTAGCTGGTCTCTTCCTTCAAAAGATATACACTCAGACCAATGATAATATTAGCTGGTCTCTTCCTTCAAAAGATATACACTCAGACCAATGATAATATTAGCTGGTCTCTTCCTTCAAAAGATATACACTCAGACCAATGATAATATTAGCTGGTCTCTTCCTTCAAAAGATATACACTCAGACCAATGATAATATTAGCTGGTCTTTTCCTTCAAAAGATATACACTCAGACCAATGATAATATTAGCTGGTCTCTTCCTTCAAAAGATATACACTCAGACCAATGATAATATTAGCTGGTCTCTTCCTTCAAAAGATATACACTCAGACCAATGATAATAGCTGGCTGATATCTCTTCTTCCTTCAAAAGATATACACTCAGACCAATGATAATATTAGCTGGTCTCTTCCTTCAAAAGATATACACTCAGACCAATGATAATATTAGCTGGTCTCTTCCTTCAAAAGATATACACTCAGACCAATGATAATATTAGCTGGTCTCTTCCTTCAAAAGATATACACTCAGACCAATGATAATATTAGCTGGTCTCTTCCTTCAAAAGATATACACTCAGACCAATGATAATATTAGCTGGTCTCTTCCTTCAAAAGATATACACTCAGACCAATGATAATATTAGCTGGTCTCTTTCTTCAAAAGATATACACTCAGACCAATGATAATATTAGCTGGTCTCTTCCTTCAAAAGATATACACTCAGACCAATGATAATATTAGCTGGTCTCTTCCTTCAAAAGATATACACTCAGACCAATGATAATATTAGCTGGTCTCTTCCTTCAAAAGATATACACTCAGACCAATGATAATATTAGCTGGTCTCTTCCTTCAAAAGATATACACTCAGACCAATGATAATATTAGCTGGTCTCTTCCTTCAAAAGATATACACTCAGACCAATGATAATATTAGCTGGTCTCTTCCTTCAAAAGATATACACTCAGACCAATGATAATATTAGCTGGTCTCTTCCTTCAAAAGATATACACTCAGACCAATGATAATATTAGCTGGTCTCTTCCTTCAAAAGATATACACTCAGACCAATGATAATATTAGCTGGTCTCTTCCTTCAAAAGATATACACTCAGACCAATGATAATATTAGCTGGTCTCTTCCTTCAAAAGATATACACTCAGACCAATGATAATATTAGCTGGTCTCTTCCTTCAAAAGATATACACTCAGACCAATGATAATATTAGCTGGTCTCTTCCTTCAAAAGATATACAAACCAATGATAATACTGGTCTCTTCCTTCAAAAGATATACCAATGATAATATTAGCTGGTCTCTTCCTTCAAAAGATATACACTCAGACCAATGATAATATTAGCTGGTCTCTTCCTTCAAAAGATATACACTCAGACCAATGATAATATTAGCTGGTCTCTTCCTTCAAAAGATATACACTCAGACCAATGATAATATTAGCTGGTCTCTTCCTTCAAAAGATATACACTCAGACCAATGATAATATTAGCTGGTCTCTTCCTTCAAAAGATATACACTCAGACCAATGATAATATTAGCTGGTCTCTTCCTTCAAAAGATATACACTCAGACCAATGATAATATTAGCTGGTCTCTTCAAAAGATATACACTCAGACCAATGATAATATTAGCTGGTCTCTTCCTTCAAAAGATATACACTCAGACCAATGATAATATTAGCTGGTCTCTTCCTTCAAAAGATATACACTCAGACCAATGATAATATTAGCTGGTCTCTTCCTTCAAAAGATATACACTCTTCCTTCAAAAGATATACCAATGATAATATTAGCTGGTCTCTTCCTTCAAAAGATATACACTCAGACCAATGATAATATTAGCTGGTCTCTTCCTTCAAAAGATATACACTCAGACCAATGATAATATTAGCTGGTCTCTTCCTTCAAAAGATATACACTCAGACCAATGATAATATTAGCTGGTCTCTTCCTTCAAAAGATATACACTCAGACCAATGATAATATTAGCTGGTCTCTTCCTTCAAAAGATATACACTCAGACCAATGATAATATTAGCTGGTCTCTTCCTTCAAAAGATATACACTCAGACCAATGATAATATTAGCTGGTCTCTTACACACTCAGACCAATGATAATATTAGCTGGTCTCTTCCTTCAAAAGATATACACTCAGACCAATGATAATATTAGCTGGTCTCTTCCTTCAAAAGATATACACTCAGACCAATGATAATATTAGCTGGTCTCTTCCTTCAAAAGATATACACTCAGACCAATGATAATATTAGCTGGTCTCTTCCTTCAAAAGATATACACTCAGACCAATGATAATATTAGCTGGTCTCTTCCTTCAAAAGATATACACTCAGACCAATGATAATATTAGCTGGTCTCTTCCTTCAAAAGATATACACTCAGACCAATGATAATATTAGCTGGTCTCTTCCTTCAAAAGATATACACTCAACCAATGATAATATTAGCTGGTCTCTTCCTTCAAAAGATATACACTCAGACCAATGATAATATTAGCTGGTCTCTTCCTTCAAAAGATATACACTCAGACCAATGATAATATTAGCTGGTCTCTTCCTTCAAAAGATATACACTCAGACCAATGATAATATTAGCTGGTCTCTTCCTTCAAAAGATATACACTCAGACCAATGATAATATTAGCTGGTCTCTTCCTTCAAAAGATATACACTCAGACCAATGATAATATTAGCTGGTCTCTTCCTTCAAAAGATATACACTCAGACCAATGATAATATTAGCTGGTCTCTTCCTTCAAAAGATATACACTCAGACCAATGATAATATTAGCTGGTCTCTTCCTTCAAAAGATATACACTCAGACCAATGATAATATTAGCTGGTCTCTTCCTTCAAAAGATATACACTCAGACCAATGATAATATTAGCTGGTCTCTTCCTTCAAAAGATATACACTCAGACCAATGATAATATTAGCTGGTCTCTTCCTTCAAAAGATATACACTCAGACCAATGATAATATTAGCTGGTCTCTTCCTTCAAAAGATATACACTCAGACCAATGATAATATTAGCTGGTCTCTTCCTTCAAAAATGATATACTGGTCTCTTCTCAAAAGACCAATGATAATATTAGCTGGTCTCTTCCTTCAAAAGATATACCAATGATAATATTAGCTGGTCTCTTCCTTCAAAAGATATACACTCAGACCAATGATAATATTAGCTGGTCTCTTCCTTCAAAGAGACCAATGATAATATTAGCTGGTCTCTTCCTTCAAAAGATATACACTCAGACCAATGATAATATTAGCTGGTCTCTTCCTTCAAAAGATATACACTCAGACCAATGATAATATTAGCTGGTCTCTTCCTTCAAAAGATATACACTCAGACCAATGATAATATTAGCTGGTCTCTTCCTTCAAAAGATATACACTCAGACCAATGATAATATTAGCTGGTCTCTTCCTTCAAAAGATATACACTCAGACCAATGATAATATTAGCTGGTCTCTTCCTTCAAAAGATATACACTCAGACCAATGATAATATTAGCTGGTCTCTTCCTTCAAAAGATATACACTCAGACCAATGATAATATTAGCTGGTCTCTTCCTTCAAAAGATATACACTCAGACCAATGATTATAAAAGATATTAGCTGGTCTGGTGTCTTCCTTCAAAAGATATACACTCAGACCAATGATAATATTAGCTGGTCTCTTCCTTCAAAAGATATACACTCAGACCAATGATAATATTAGCTGGTCTCTTCCTTCAAAAGATATACACTCAGACCAATGATAATATTAGCTGGTCTCTTCCTTCAAAAGATATACACTCAGACCAATGATAATATTAGCTGGTCTCTTCCTTCAAAAGATATACACTCAGACCAATATAATATTAGCTGGTCTCTTCCTTCAAAAGATATACACTCAGACCAATGATAATATTAGCTGGTCTCTTCCTTCAAAAGATATACACTCAGACCAATGATAATATTAGCTGGTCTCTTCCTTCAAAAGATATACACTCAGACCAATGATAATATTAGCTGGTCTCTTCCTTCAAAAGATATACACTCAGACCAATGATAATATTAGCTGGTCTCTTCCTTCAAAAGATATACCAATCAGACCAATGATAATATTAGCTGGTCTCTTCCTTCAAAAGATATACACTCAGACCAATGATAATATTAGCTGGTCTCTTCCTTCAAAAGATATACACTCAGACCAATGATAATATTAGCTGGTCTCTTCCTTCAAAAGATATACACTCAGACCAATGATAATATTAGCTGGTCTCTTCCTTCAAAAGATATACACTCAGACCAATGATAATATTAGCTGGTCTCTTCCTTCAAAAGATATACACTCAGACCAATGATAATATTAGCTGGTCTCTTCCTTCAAAAGATATACACTCAGACCAATGATAATATTAGCTGGTCTCTTCCTTCAAAAGATATACACTCAGACCAATGATAATATTAGCTGGTCTCTTCCTTCAAAAGATATACACTCAGACCAATGATAATATTAGCTGGTCTCTTCCTTCAAAAGATATACACTCAGACCAATGATAATATTAGCTGGTCTCTTCCTTCAAAAGATATACACTCAGACCAATGATAATATTAGCTGGTCTCTTCCTTCAAAAGATATACACTCAGACCAATGATAATATTAGCTGGTCTCTTCCTTCAAAAGATATACACTCAGACCAATGATAATATTAGCTGGTCTCTTCCTTCAAAAGATATACACTCAGACCAATGATAATATTAGCTGGTCTCTTCCTTCAAAAGATATACACTCAGACCAATGATAATATTAGCTGGTCTCTTCCTTCAAAAGATATACACTCAGACCAATGATAATATTAGCTGGTCTCTTCCTTCAAAAGATATACACTCAGACCAATGATAATATTAGCTGGTCTCTTCCTTCAAAAGATATACACTCAGACCAATGATAATATTAGCTGGTCTCTTCCTTCAAAAGATATACACTCAGACCAATGATAATATTAGCTGGTCTCTTCCTTCAAAAGATATACACTCAGACCAATGATAATATTAGCTGGTCTCTTCCTTCAAAAGATATACACTCAGACCAATGATAATATTAGCTGGTCTCTTCCTTCAAAAGATATACACTCAGACCAATGATAATATTAGCTGGTCTCTTCCTTCAAAAGATATACACTCAGACCAATGATAATATTAGCTGGTCTCTTCCTTCAAAAGATATACACTCAGACCAATGATAATATTAGCTGGTCTCTTCCTTCAAAAGATATACACTCAGACCAATGATAATATTAGCTGGTCTCTTTCCTTCAAAAGATATACACTCAGACCAATGATAATATTAGCTGGTCTCTTCCTTCAAAAGATATACACTCAGACCAATGATAATATTAGCTGGTCTCTTCCTTCAAAAGATATACACTCAGACCAATGATAATATTAGCTGGTCTCTTCCTTCAAAAGATATACACTCAGACCAATGATAATATTAGCTGGTCTCTTCCTTCAAAAGATATACACTCAGACCAATGATAATATTAGCTGGTCTCTTCCTTCAAAAGATATACACTCAGACCAATGATAATATTAGCTGGTCTCTTCCTTCAAAAGATATACACTCAGACCAATGATAATATTAGCTGGTCTCTTCCTTCAAAAGATATACACTCAGACCAATGATAATATTAGCTGGTCTCTTTCCTTCAAAAGATATACACTCAGACCAATGATAATATTAGCTGGTCTCTTCCTTCAAAAGATATACACTCAGACCAATGATAATATTAGCTGGTCTCTTCCTTCAAAAGATATACACTCAGACCAATGATAATATTAGCTGGTCTCTTCCTTCAAAAGATATACACTCAGACCAATGATAATATTAGCTGGTCTCTTCCTTCAAAAGATATACACTCAGACCAATGATAATATTAGCTGGTCTCTTCCTTCAAAAAGTATATACACTCAGACCAATGATAATATTAGCTGGTCTCTTCCTTCAAAAGATATACACTCAGACCAATGATTATATTAGCTGGTCTCTTCCTTCAAAAGATATACACTCAGACCAATGATAATATTAGCTGGTCTCTTCCTTCAAAAGATGTACACTCAAACCAATGATAATATTAGCTGGTCTCTTCCTTCAAAAGATATACACTCAGACCAATGATAATATTAGCTGGTCTCTTCCTTCAAAAGATATACACTCAGACCAATGATTATATTAGCTGGTGTCTTCCTTCAAAAGATATACACTCAGACCAATGATAATATTAGCTGGTCTCTTCCTTCAAAAGATATACACTCAGACCAATGATAATATTAGCTGGTCTCTTCCTTCAAAAGATATACACTCAGACCAATGATAATATTAGCTGGTCTCTTCCTTCAAAAGATATACACTCAGACCAATGATAATATTAGCTGGTCTCTTCCTTCAAAAGATATACACTCAGACCAATGATAATATTAGCTGGTCTCTTCCTTCAAAAGATATACACTCAGACCAATGATAATATTAGCTGGTCTCTTCCTTCAAAAGATATAAGACCAATGATAATATTAGCTGGTCTCTTCCTTCAAAAGATATACACTAGCCAATGATAATATTAGGTCTCTTCCTTCAAAAGATATACACTCAGACCAATGATAATATTAGCTGGTCTCTTCCTTCAAAAGATATACACTCAGACCAATGATAATATTAGCTGGTCTCTTCCTTCAAAAGATATACACTCAGACCAATGATTATATTAGCTGGTCTCTTCCTTCAAAAGATATACACTCAGACCAATGATAATATTAGCTGGTCTCTTCCTTCAAAAGATATACACTCAGACCAATGACCAATGATAATATTAGCTGGTCTCTTCCTTCAAAAGATATACACTCAGACCAATGATAATATTAGCTGGTCTCTTCCTTCAAAAGATATACACTCAGACCAATGATAATATTAGCTGGTCTCTTCCTTCAAAAGATATACACTCAGACCAATGATTATATTAGCTGGTCTCTTCCTTCAAAAGATATACACTCAGACCAATGATAATATTAGCTGGTCTTCTTCAAAAGATATACACTCAGACCAATGATAATATTAGCTGGTCTCTTCCTTCAAAAGATATACACTCAGACCAATGATAATATTAGCTGGTCTCTTCCTTCAAAAGATATACACTCAGACCAATGATAATATTAGCTGGTTCTTCCAAAAGATATACACTCAGACCAATGATATTAGCTGGTCTCTTCCTTCAAAGATATACACTCAACCAATGATAATACACTGGAAAAGATGAAACCAATAATATTAGCTGGTCTCTTTCTTCAAAAGATATACACTTAGACCAATCATAATATTAGCTGGTCTCGTCCATCAAAAGATATACACTCAGACCAATGATAATATTAGCTGGTCTCTTCCTTCAAAAGATATACACTCAGACCAATGATAATATTAGCTGGTCTCTTCCTTCAAAAGATATACATAGACCAATTAGCTGGTCTCTTCCTTCAAAAGATATACACTCAGACCAATGATAATATTAGCTGGTCTCTTCCTTCAAAAGATATACACTCAGACCAATGATAATATTAGCTGGTCTCTTCCTTCAAAAATGATATACACTCTTCCTTCAAAAGACCAATGATAATATTAGCTGGTCTCTTCCTTCAAAAGATATACACTCAGACCAATGATAATATTAGCTGGTCTCTTCCTTCAAAAGATATACACTCAGACCAATGATAATATTAGCTGGTCTCTTCCTTCAAAAGATATACACTCAGACCAATGATAATATTAGCTGGTCTCTTCCTTCAAAAGATATACACTCAGACCAATGATAATATTAGCTGGTCTCTTCCTTCAAAAGATACACTCAGACCAATAATAATATTAGCTGGTCTCTTTCCTTCAAAAGATATACACTCAGACCAATGATAATATTAGCTGGTCTCTTCCTTCAAAGATATACACTCAGACCAATGATTATATTAGCTGGTCTCTTCCTTCAAAAGATATACACTCAAACCAATGATAATATTAGCTGGTCTCTTCCTTCAAAAGATATACAATGATAATATCAGACCAATGATATATTAGCTGGTCTCTTCCTTCAAAAGATATACACTCAGACCAATGATAATATTAGCTGGTCTCTTCCTTCAAAAGATATACACTCAGACCAATGATAATATTAGCTGGTCTTTTTCCTTCAAAAAGATATACACTCAGACCAATGATAATATTAGCTGGTCTCTTCCTTCAAAAGATATACACTCAGACCAATGATAATATTAGCTGGTCTCTTCCTTCAAAAGATATACACCCAGACCAATGATAATATTAGCTGGTCTCTTCCTTCAAAAGATATACACTCAGACCAATGATAATATTAGCTGGTCTCTTCCTTCAAAAGATATACACTCAGACCAATGATAATATTAACTGGTCTCTTCCTTCAAAAGATATACACTCAGACCAATGATAATATTAGCTGGTCTCTTCCTTCAAAAGATATACACCCAGACCAATGATAATATTAACTGGTCTCTTTTTTCAAAAAATATACACTCAGACCAATGATAATATTAGCTGGTCTCTTCCTTCAAAGATGTACCAATCAATGATAATATTAGCTGGTCTCTTCCTTCAAAAGATATAGACCAATGATAATATTAGCTGGTCTTTTCCTTCAAAAAAGATATACCAAATGATAATATTAGCTGGTCTCTTCCTTCAAAAGATATACACTCAGACCAATGATTATATTAGCTGGTCTTTTCCTTCAAACAATTCAAAAGATATACACTCAGACCAATGATAATATTAGCTGGTCTCTTCCTTCAAAAGATATACACTCAGACCAATGATAATATTAGCTGGTCTCTTCCTTCAAAAGATATACACTCAGACCAATGATTATATTAGCTGGTCTCTTCCTTCAAAAGATATACACTCAGACCAATGATAATATTAGCTGGTCTCTTCCTTCAAAAGATATACTCAGACCAATGATAATATTAGCTGGTCTCTTCCTTCAAAAGATATACACTCAGACCAATGATAATATTAGCTGGTCTCTTCCTTCAAAAGATATACACTCAGACCAATGATAATATTAGCTGGTCTCTTCCTTCAAAAGATATACCTCAGACCAATGATAATA